>JABUQX010017523.1:77500-105000 GCA_015478945.1 Trachelipus rathkii | reverse complement strand
AGACATTCGTTCACCGACTCAATCCCCTTCTTCGGTCTCCAGCCGGTCGGTTCCCAACACATCCACCACTATACATCCGCTTAACCAACTTACTATCATTCATCACTTTTCCACATGACCAAACCATCTCAACATACTTTTCATTTATTCTCTCATTTACCCCTTTCTTCACACCACACCACTCTCTAATACGTTCATTCCTCTCTTTATCAATCTTCTCACACCTAGCACACCCTAAGATTCCATGCTGAACACGTTGCAACTTTAGATCTATACCTCTATTTCCAGACCATAGTCTCACTACCATACAATAACCACAGTAACAACATACCCTCATGTAAGACCTAGCCACCAGACTTAGTCCTTTTGCAATTTACCAAACGATTTATTGCACCAGCCCACTTCCTGCCATTCACAACTTTCCTTTACTACACTCTTGCATCGTCCCTTCCCTTCTCATCCAACATATACCCTAATATTTAAACTCAGACACTTGTTCTAGCGCTCACCATCTAAACCATAACTTCACACTGAGAGTGTCCTCCACTCACAACTATTAACCCTTACTCTTATCCACGTTTTACTTTCAAGCCCCTCCTTTTACCCACCCTGCCAAATCCCTCTCTCTACCAATCCTCTCAAAAACTCTCTTCAGATTCGCCACCCAGAACCAAAATCATCCGCATATAATAGGTAGGGCACCCTCCACTCAACTCCATTTTCCATCATTCTAAACACCATTTCCTGCCATCCCCACCTCAAATTCTTATCATAACCCCATCCATATACAAATGAATAACCAAAGAGACAAAACACAACCCTGTCTTACTCCGCTATTTATCCTAAACCATCACCATTGACCACCATTTATTCTTACACACGGCTTCACTATCGTCATACATACCTTTGATTTCATTCAGAAGGCCTACCACCAACACCATATATCACTAACACCTGCCATAACGCTTCCTATTAACTCTTATCACGCCTGTTGCAAATCCATAAACCTAAATACACATTTATTCTTCTTCTCCCTCATTTTTTCCATCATTCATTTGTTTTCAATGTAAAGATTTGATCCACACATCCTCTACCACTCCTAAAACGCACCTTGTCTTTCACCAATCAGTCCCCCAGTCACTCGACGCACTTCTTTCGACCAAAATACCAGCTATACCTTCCCTACAACACTCAATAAACTTATTCCCCTATAATATTCTACAGTTCCCCTTTTTTCTCCCTTACCCTTATACAAGGGTACTATTACCGCTCTCCTCCAATCCCTTGGAACTATACCCTCCATAAACGCTGTATTACACAACTTCCAAATCCCAATCAATCACCCATCTCGCCTCCGCTCTTGATCATTCACTAGTAATTTCATCTATACCTTGGCAGATTTACCATTCTTCAACTTTTCTCACTCTACCCTTACCTCCTCCTTACTATAACCTCATCCCCAAAATACTATTCCTTCTTTGGCACCATCAAAACCGCACACATTCACTAACACCTCACATTACTTTTAATATGTGCAGATTTTCAAGTGTTTCTTTCCACCACCTCCCCTCACATTCCAATTTTATCAGTTACAAAAACACCATCCCTATTCATTAATCTAAGCAGATTCCCACCTTATTCTCATTCTTAACACTTTCGCGCTTCTTTCCAGAAAAGCTTCCTATTTCCTTGTATGTTATCCTCATTTCATCCTCCTTCCAAACTGTTCAGTTACCTCTGTTTTCTCCTACGTGATACACCTTTTAGTATTTCTTTTCCTCCTTATATAATTCAAGCATCTTTCTTTTGAAGTCTTCATCATTTGCTTTAGTACATTCAACCACGCTTTCTTTTTTACCTTTTAACCGCTTTCATCACCTCTTCATTCACCATTCGCTGTTAACATTTACTTCCCACTTTAGCACATCCACACACTTCCTTTGCCCTACTAAACAATTGCTTCCTTCATTGCCCCCAGATTTTTCCTCAGTATCAACTTGTTCACATTCAACCGTTATTACTAGCGAGCGCTCTTACATACTTTATTCCTTATATCTTGCACACTTAATTCTCACTCTTAAATTTTTACCTAACTTCCTTTTCTATCACCTCCTCTCCATCCAAGCCCCCACTACTTAATTTTACATAAGAACAAACATAAATGATCCGATAATCCCATTCCTAAAACCCCTAACTGATTTAACATCCAACACATACTTCAACAGACTCCTTCTTCACCAACACTAAATAATCATCTTTTCACTTCGATACCATCTCTACCATACACCAACTAGTTACTTATGGATACTCTTGTGTTTTAAAGAAAAAGTATTACTTACCCACATACCTCTCTCTTTACAAAAATCAATCAGCCCTCCACCATTTCTCATTTTCTCCCGCCAACCCAAAACCCCTGTTATACCATCCCTTTTTGATCACACACATATCCAACCATTCAGGTCCCCCAAAACTTCAATCTGAAGCTCCTACTCACCCCCATCCAAACATCATTTCAGATATCCCAAAAAACAGTACTCTCTTCAACGTTTCCTTCAGATGGGACCATACGTCACACAACCACACATTACCTGGACCTTTCAAAAACTTAAATTTAACCATTAGAATTCTAGGGACTCACACAATCCAAAGTCTACATAGCTTCCATTACCCACAGGTCTAAATTCTTTATTTATTTATTATATAATATATATATATATATAATATATATATATTATATATATATATATATATATATAAATATATATATATATATATATATATATATACTATATATATAGTATATATATATATATATAATATATTAAGGTTGCACTAAAACCACCCAATCCAACATTTACACGACGAAACCTTCCAATCCTCCGATCTCCGACACACCTGGAGACTGGTGGGGACCCAATATCTATCAGAAAAACCCGTAATCCAAACCCACCCTTGTCACCAAATTCTCTCCAATCCCCCCCTTCTTCACCAGCTCAATTTTATTACAACACTTACAATATAATTCCCCCGCCCCCCTCCCCAATAGTTCATGGATTACACATACTACAAAACCGCCCAAATAACAGTTATTAAACCACCCCCTCCCAAACTTGTCCCTAGAAGAAGAAACGCTGTCCCAGGAAGAGCCAAATGGACCTTCGCCCAGAGCAGATACAGGTCACACCCTAAAACTCATGCCAATATTAAAATATAAGATTCAAACTAGACAATGTCACCTCCCCACTTGCACCAGATGTCACAATTTCCAAGACACAATAGAGCACCTCCTTCTTGGGGTGCCCTGCTCTCGAACCCCCCGCGACCGTCTTCTCTATATCTTCTCTCCTCGACCTTGTGGAATCGTCCAGTGGCGACAGCCGGCTTCCTGGGGAGGCAGTGTGGCCCTCCAATTAAGGTGGGCCAGGGGCAGAATAAAGTTAAAGCTTAATATATATATATATATATATATATATATATATATATATATATATATATATATATATATATATATATATATATATATATATATATAAATATATATATATATATATATATGTATATATATATTAAGCAATTGTTAGTAGGCAAAGAAGTGTGTGTGATGTGCTAAGTTAGGAAGTAAGAATGTAAACAGCGAATGGGTGGAATGAAGAGGTGATTGAAAGCGGTTTAAAGGTAAAAAAGAAGCGTTGTTGAATGTACTAAAAGCAATGATGAAGTTTCAAAAGAAAGATGCTTGGATTATATAAGGAGGAAAAAAGAAATACTAAAAGGTGTATACGTAGGAGAAAACAAGAGTGTAAATGAACAGTTTGGAAGGGAGGATGAATGAAGACATACAAGGAAATAGGGAAGCTCTTCTGGAAGGAGCGCGAAGTTAAGAATGAGAATAAAGGGAATGCTGCTTAGGAATAATGAATATGATGGTGTTTTTGTACTGAATGAATATGGATGTGAGGGGAGTGTGGAAAGAACACTTCGAAAATCTTGCACAATATTAACAGTAATGATGAGATGTTAGTGAATGTGTGTGGGTTTGCTGGTGCAAGAAGGAATAGTTATTCTGGGATGAGGTTATTAGTAAAGGAGGAGTAATGGGTAGGGTGAGAAAGTTGAAGAAATGGTAAAATCTGCAGTATAGATGAATTTACTAGTGAAATGATCAAGAGCGGAGGCGAGATGGGTGATTGATTGGAATTTGGAAGTTGTGTAATAAAGCGTTTTATGGGAGGGTATAGTTCCAAGGGGATTGGAGGAGAGCGGAATAGCTCCCTTGTATAAGGGGTAAGGGAGAAAAGGGAACTGTAGAAATTATAGGGAATAAGTTTATCTGAGTGTTGCATAGGGAAGATATATGCTGTATTTTGGTCGAAAGAGTGCGTCGAGTGACTTAGGGACTTTGACTTGGTGAAGAACAAGGTGCGTAGAAGGTGGTAGAGATGTGTGGATCAATCTTTACATTGAAACAAATGATTGAGAAGAAAAATGAGGGAGAAGAAGAATAAATTATATTTAGGTTTTATTGGATTTGCAACAGGGATATGATAGAGTTAATAGGGAAGCTTTATATGGCAGGTATTATATATATGGTTGTTGGGTGGGTAGGGCCTTCTGAATGGAATTCAAAGTATGTATGACGATAATAGCGAAGCGTGTGTAAGAATTAAATGGTGTCAATGGTCATTGGTTTAGGATTAATAGCGGAGTGGGACAGGGTTGTGTTATGGTCTCCTTGGTTATTCAAAGTGTATATGGATGGGGTTATAGAAGAATTGAGGTGGGGATGCAGGAAATGGTGTTAGAATGATGGAGAATGGAGAGGAGTGGGAGAGGTTTGCCCTACCATATTGTTATGCGGATGCATTTGGTTCTGTTTGTGGCGAGTCTGAAGAGAGTTTGAGTGATTGGTGGAGAGATTTGCAGGGTATGTAAAAAGGAGGGGGTTTTGAAAGTAAACGTAGATAAGAGTAAGGTTATGGTTGTGAGTGAGGACAGTCCTCAGTGTGAAGTTATGTTAGATTGTGAGCAACTGGAGCAAGTGTCTGAGTTTAATATTTTAGGGGTTATGTGTTGATGAGAAGGGAGAACGGCGATGATGCAGAGGATGTAGTAGGAAAGTGTGAATGGCAGGAAGGTGGCTGGTGCCAATTAAATCGTTGGTGAATGTTAAAGGGACTAAGTCTTTGAGTGCGCTAGATCTTACATGAGGGTATGTTGTTACCTGGTTATTGTATTGGTAGTGAGACTATGTTCTGGAATAAGAAGTATAGCATCTAAAGTTTCAATGTGTCAGAATGGACATCTTAGGGCATGCTAGGTGGTGAAAAGAATTGAGAAAATGAGAATGAACGTATTAGAGAGTTGTGTGGTGTGAAGAAAAGGGGGTAATGAGAGCAAATAATGAAAGTATTGTTGAGATGGTTTGGTCATGTGGAAAAGGATGAATGATGTCGGTTGGTTTAAGCGGATGTATAGTGGAGAGTGTGTTGGGGAACCGACCGCTGGGAGACCGAAGAGAAAGTATTGAGTCGGGGAACGAATGTCTGAAGGAGAGAATGTGAGTTTGGCGAGGCGAGAATAAAGGTGCATGATAGGAGAGAATGGCGCGGTTTGTATGTGGGCATGGTTGTGGCCCACCATGGGCCAGGGGGATAACCCTTACATTGTACGATTACCATAGTGGAGGGTCCGTCGCGGTCCTATGAAGCTCTAGGTGGATTTTCTGTCTGTGACGAGGTCTCACTAATTAATTGATACAGAGGGGGCGGTAAGGCTGGCTTTCTTTTCGGACGTTTTGTCATGTTCTTCCTCGCTTTTGCTTTTCGAATGCTTGTTACAGCACCTACCCCCAATCTTGGGGGCCAAAGAGGGAAGGTGAAGAAAGAAAGAAAAGAATATATATATATTTATATACTATATATATATATATATATATATTATATATATATATATATATATATATATATATATATATATATATATATTATATATATATATATATATTATATATAATATATATATATATATATAATATATATATATATATAATCACAGCATCCTTCTTTTCCCCAAGGACTGGGGTAAGTTGGCGTGACAATGCATCGGAAAAGAAAAGTAGTAAAAGAATGATGACACAAAGTCGAAAGAAGCCCCAGGCCTTACCTTCCCTCTATACCTATTAGTGAGAAACTCGTCGCAGTCAGAAAATCCACCCTAGAGCTTCATGGGACAGCGACGGACCCTTACTATGGTCATTTCTTCAATGTAGGGTTCATCCCCTGGCCCAGTGGGACCCACAACCATACCCCCTCACAAAACCCCGCCATTTCACTCCTTATTATGCACCTTTATTCTCGCCTCTGCCAAAATCTCACATTTCTCTCATCCAGACATTCCTTTACCAACTCAATCCACTTTTTTTATCGATATATTTTTATTTTTATATATATATATGACTATATATATATATATATATATATATATATATATATTAATATATATATATATTATAATATATATATATATATTATATATAATATATATATATATATTTATATATATAATATATATATATATATATTCTTTCTTCTTTCTTTCTCACCTTCCTCTTTGCCCCAAGATTGGGGGAAGGTGCGGCTACAAGCATCGGAAAAAGAAAAGCAGTAGAACATGACAAACGTCGAAAAGAAACCCCAAGCCTTACCGCCCCCCTCTGTACCATTAATTAGTGAGAGTTCGTCACAGACAGAAAATCCACCCATGAGCGACTCATGGACAGCGACGGACCCTCACTATGGTAAATCAGTCAATGTAAGGGTTCATCCCCTGGCCCAAGGTGGGCCACAACCATGCCCCCATACAAAACCCCGCCATATCTCTTCCAATCATGCACCTTTATTCTCGCCATCATCTCCCAAACTCACATTTCTCTCCTTCAAGACATTCGTTCACGACTCATCCACGTTTCTCTTTGGTCTCCAGCCGGTCGGTTACCCAACACACTCACCACTATACAATCCGCTTAACCAACTACTATCATTCATCTGTGTTTTCCACATGACCAAAACCATCTCAACATACTTTCATTTATTCTCTTCAATTTACCCCTTTCTTCACACCACACCACTCTCTAAATACGTTCTATTCCTCTCTTTATCAATATATTCTCAACACTAAGCACGCCCCTAAGATTGTGCATCTGAGCACATTGAACTTTAGATCTATACTTCTTATTCCAGACCATAGTCTCACTACTATACATTAACACAGGTGACAACATACCCTCATGTAGACCCTAGCACACTAAGACTTAGTCCCTTTGCATTCACCACGATTTAATTGCACCCAGCCACCTTTCCTGCCATTCACACTTTCCTACTACACTCTTGCATCGTCAGTCCCTTCTCATCCAACATTATTACCCTAAATATTTAAACTTCAGACACTTGTTCAGCTGCTCACCATCTAAAACATAACTTCACACTGAGAGTGTCCTCACTCACAACCATAACCTTACTCTTATCTATGTTTACTTTCAAGCCCCTCCTTTTATACACCCTGCCAAATCTCTCTACCAATCTTCTCAAACTCTTTTTCAGATTCGCCACACAAAACCAAATCATCCGCATATAATAGGTAGGGCACTGCCACTCAACTCCATTCTCCACCATTCTAACACCATTTCCTGCCATCCCCACCCTCTAATTCTATTATAACCCCATCCATATACCAATATTGAATAACCAAGGAGACATGAACACAACCCTGTCTTACTCCGACTATTAATCCTAAACCAATCACCATGACACCATTTATTCTTGCACACGCTTCACTATCGCCATGCATACTTTTGATTCCATTCAGAAGCCTACTACCAACACCATATATCACTAAACACCCTTGCCATAACGCTTCCCTATTAACTCCATCATACGCCTGTTTTGCAAATCCATAAAAACCTAAATACAATTTATTCTTCTTCTCCTCATTTTTTCTTTCAATCATTTGTTTCAATGTAAAGATTTGATCCACACATCCCTTACCACTCCTAAACGCACCTTGTTCTTCACCAATTCAGTCCATTCAGTACTCGACGCCACTCTTTCGACCAAAATACCGGCATATACCTTCCCTACAACACTCAGTAAACTCTATTCCCCTAAATTTCTACAGTTCCCTTTTTCTCCCTTACCCTTAATAAGGGGACTATTACCGCTCTCCTCCATCCCTTGGAAACTATACCCTCTATAAACGCTTTATTAACACAACTTCCAAATCCAATTCAATCACCAGGCTCGCCATCCGTTCTTGGATCAATTTCACATCAATTTCAATCTATACCTGCGATTTACCATTCTTCTCAACTTTTTCACTCTACCCCATTACCTCCTCCTTACTAATAACCTCATCCCCAAAATAACTATTCCTTCTATGCACCATCAAACCCACACACATTCACTAATCACCCTTCTTCATTACTGTTAATATGTGACAGATTCTCGAAGGATTCTTTCCACACTCCTCTGCACATCCTAACTTATTCAGTTACAAAAGCACCATTCCCTATTTCATTATTCTAAGCAGATCCCCTTATTCTCATTCTTAATCTTTCGCGCATTCCTTCCAGAAAGAGCTTCCTATTCCCTTTGTAAGGTCCCATTCATCCTCCTTCCAAACTGCTTCATTTTACCTCTTGTTTTCTACCTACGTTACACCTTTTAGATATTTCTATTTCCTCCTTATATTAATTCCAAGCATCTTTCTTTTGAAGCTTCATCATTTGCTTTTAGTACATTCACCACGCTTCTTTTTTACCTTTAACCGCTTTCATCACCTTCATTCCACCACTCACTGTTAACATTTCTTACTTCCTACTTTAGCACATCCCAATACTTTCCTTTCCACTACTAACAATTGCTTCCTTCATTGCACCCCAGATTTGTTTCAGTATCAAAACTTGTTTCACATTCAAACCGTTATATACTAGCGAGCGCTCTTACATACTTATCCTTATTATCTTGCTCAACTTTAACTTCTCACTCTTAATTTTACCTACTACCTTTCGTATTCACCTTCCTCTCCATCCAAGCCCCCACTAACTTAATTTTACATAGAAACAACATAATGATCCGATAATCCCATTTCTAAACCCCTCACTGATTTAACATCCAACACATACTTCAACATCTCCTCTTCACCAACACTAAATCAATCATTCTTTTCCACTTCATTACCATCTCTACCTACACCAACTCTAGTATACTTAGGATACTCTTGTGTTTAAAGAAAGTATTACTTAACACAAACCTCTCTCTTCACAGAAATCACTCACCTTCCATAACCATTCTCATTTTCTCCCGCCACCCCAAAACCACCTGTTATACCATCCCTTTTGATCACCTATCCAACCATTCAGGTCCCCCAAAACTATCAATCTTGAAGCTCCTACTCACCCCATCAGGAACATCATTTACAGATATATCCCCAAAAAATCGTACTACTCTCAACGTTTCCCTCAGATGGACCAATACGTCACAACCACACATCCTTGACCTTTTCAAACTAAATTTAACATTAGAATTCTAGGACTCACACAATCAAAGTCTACCATAGCTTCATACCACAGGTCACACATCAAAATTGCAACTCCTTCTCTTCCTCTCTCATTCTCTTCCACACCAGCACGCACACATTTCACATCACACCACTTAATTTCACCTTTTCCTTTCATCTTTGTTTCAGTCACAGCGAGGCAAATCAAATTTGCCCTTTCTAAATACATTCATCACCTCTTCTCCTCTTCTCCTCACATTTATTCCTCTGACATTCCATGTACCAAACGTATTCATACAGTTTCGCCGAAAGATAGAAGGGCCGTTTAGGCGATCACGAACCTTCTCGAGGCCTGCAATTAGCATTGCCTTGGCAAGAAATTAGATGGTAGAGTTAGGCAGCCACCCAACTATCACCGTCCCTTAGTCGGCTCCTACGACACGCAGGACATACGATGTGAGCAATTCTTTCTCCCCCCACACACAGGGATATGAGTAGTAAGGATGTCTGTGATAAAGAGGGTGGATTGAAAGAATGGAAATTATGAAAATGAGCGGGGAAAGAAAGAAGGTTGAAAGAAAGTGCATGTGGTAAATGCTAATGCACGAATGCATAACAAATGCACATACACGTGCTGGGGGTCGGAGGGTTCACACAAAAGACCCATCTGCATTGGTTCTCACAGCTATGCCATGCCCAAGTTAACAAGAACATACACCACTATGGAGAATCAATACACCCTTCCGGTGTATATATATATATATATAATATATATATATATATATATATATATATATATATATATATATATTATAATATATATATATATATATATATATATATATATATATATATATATATATATATATATATATATATATATATATTTATATATATTTTATATATATTTATATATATATATATATATATATATATTTATTAATAAGTTTTCTAACTGCTGATTTATAATTGGATGCAAACCTTACCAAGATTTGGGATACTGAGGCTTGTGGTCTTATTTCTTAAGATTAATCATATTTCAATGTGTTTAGTAGCACAACATTTAATGAGAATAATTCTATAATACTGTAATTTTAATTCATAAAAAATTGGTAGATTAAATTAAATTTAATAGGGTGTGTTTGATTAATTGTAAAACCATTTAAATATATTTATATAGTATCATTAAATTGAGTCAATTTTTTTTTAGGTCGTCGCTGTGAATGACCCCTTCATCAACCTTGAGTACATGGTGTACATGTTCAAATACGACTCCACACATGGTAAATACAAGGGGGAAGTTTCACAGGAGGGAAGTAATCTCGTTGTAGATGGGCACAAAATTCAAGTATTCAATGAAATGAAACCAGAAAACATTCCATGGGCAAAGGCTGGTGCAGAGTATGTTGTTGAATCTACTGGTGTATTCACAACAATTGATAAGGCCTCTGCTCACTTCACTGGGGGCGCCAAAAAAGTTGTAATCTCGGCACCATCAGCAGATGCCCCTATGTTTGTCATGGGAGTCAACCAAGATAAATATTCCTCTGACATGAACGTAGTTTCCAATGCATCTTGCACCACAAACTGCCTTGCTCCTTTGGCCAAAGTTGTTCATGACAAATTCGAAATTGTTGAAGGTCTTATGACTACCATTCACGCAGTCACTGCTACTCAAAAGACTGTTGATGGACCATCAAGCAAGGACTGGAGAGGAGGAAGAGGTGCTGCCCAAAATATTATTCCATCATCCACAGGTGCTGCCAAAGCTGTTGGCAAAGTTATTCCCGAACTCAACGGCCGTCTTACTGGCATGGCTTTCAGAGTTCCTACCCCTGATGTATCTGTTGTAGATTTGACTGTTCGGTTAGGTAAGGAGTGCACCTACGATGAAATTAAAGCTGCCCTTAAAGAAGCTGCAGAAGGACCATTAAAGGGCTTCCTCGGCTACACCGAGGATGATGTAGTGTCTAGTGATTTCACCGGAGATACTCGTTCTTCGATCTTTGACGCTAAGGCAGGCATTCAGCTTAGCAAAACCTTCGTCAAGCTTGTTTCATGGTATGACAATGAATATGGCTATTCAAATCGTGTTATTGATTTGATCAAGCACATGCAGAAAGCTTAAAATATTCCTTATTAATAGCAGATTCTCGTTCGTCAAAACAGTGCATATTGTGCTGTCGTTACGTTCAGTCACGGATGTTTGTTTCCTAGTCTTGTTATGAAATGAGTTTGAATGAAGTAATTGAATGAACAAATTGTAAATTTTTTTTTCTCCACATTTGATGTATTTGAATGTCTTAAATCAAAAATTATAAAAGTTCTGTAAAAGTATTTTATTTACTCCTATTAAATTAAGTCGGATTGAAGAGATTAAAAGAGTTGTGTAAAGTAAAAATATTCCATTAAGTAACTTTTTTCTAACCCAATCTGAACTACTAAAAGATGAACCACAGATGAACTTAAATATAATTCTTTCTCAGGTGGGTGTTTCGGATTCGAGAAGATTGAATTATAAATTCGTCGTAGTGTAAACTGGTTCTATAAAAGGTTTCCTCGATAAAACTTGACTGTAAAGATACGCTTTTAATTTTAGCAGCTGGGGGGGGGGGAACTTTAACTTCACCACATACTTGTTAATAAGACTCGTTCTACATAGAGAAGTTCCCTGCCATTCGTTTAAAGTTTGACCTAAAAAAATTCGAATGGATCTATTGTAAGAATCGCTTCTTCATACACTACTATTATAATAGTAAAGTACTTCTATAAACGACAAACAAAATCGATATATTTTTCTCCATAATGTGTTTAGACCAAACGAAATGCCATATTGTATAGGTCGGGCGTCTTAAAACTTTTTAGCCTAAGGGACAAGACCTAGCTAGCTCATCATACTAAAGTTGGACTTCGGAGCGACAAGTGCGATCTGAAAAGCCAAATATAGTGTTTTGTGACAATAGTGTTTAATTTAATTAAAGATAAAACCAGTGCATTCCTCTGCGGGCCGGATTGGTGACCCTCGCGGGCTTTTGTTTGGACATCCCAGGGATACATTATAGATTTCAAAGGATGAATAAGTAATCATTTAACTATATAAATATATTTAAGAAACGACTAGAAAATACACTAATCTACTATATATATATATATATACACACACACTATCACTTTAAGTAACTATTAAAAAGGAGAACCAGAAAATACACTAAACTTAATCACTAACCACAAATTTCCTATTGCTAATCTAATCTACATTTAAGCTTTTAGAGAAGCTTTTTTTTCTTTTTAATACGAATTCTAAATTAGAAAAGCCCAAATTTTATAAGAAATGAACTCGGCAGAGATAAAATTAATGCATGGAAAAGTTTAACAGTATAATTAACGGCAGCAATACTGGTCCTAACACTAGGTTCAAAAATATAAACACTACAATTCTAAAAAAATGTAAACTTAAAAAAAGTAATCAAATGGAAAATTGTTTTTATAAGAAAAAATATTTAAAAAAAAGTTCAGATCCATGTTGTTCATAGAACTTTTCTTCATAAAATTAAAAATATATCATCAAATAATCACATACTGCGAAGTTACGTAGAATAAAATCATACTTTCAATAAACCTACTATCACAAACAATACAAAAAATTAAAATGGTAAATAAATCTACCATATATGAGTAGATTACGAAATTGGGATAATATATATATATAAATATATATATATATATATATATATATATATATATATATATATATATATATATATATATATATATATATATATATATATTATATTAAAATATATATATATATATATATATATATATATATATATATAACGAGATAACACCATGTGATTCGTAAGGCACCATAATACTTTCACAAAATTAACTATTATAATTTGATAGATAATTAACACATCTTTGATACTTATCAAATCGCCAAAATAATAATATTTATTAGAATGGAATGGAAGAGCTTATTTCTTTACCCTGAGAAGCTGAGTCAGTTGGCCTTGCGAGGGCGTGGAAACTCTTACAGAGGAAAGCCGCTCGACAAGGTATTCAAAAACACCACGGCAGTGGAGGTTGCCGTGGTTCTGCCAACTCTAAGGTTTCCTTCTATTGGTCCCATTCTCAAGAGAAACTGGTAACCCTGTCATTGGGTTTATCAAATGATTAGAAGTCTTATCTGGAAGACATTGTGGACCATCCCCTATGCTTGTATGAAGAAAGTATTTGATTGAATGGGTCTTCTGTTCACAAAATTGAATAAATTGACCGAAATCCTAGAAACCAATATATATAATATATATAATATATATTATATATAATAAATATATATATATATATAATATATATATAATATATATATATATATATATATATATATATATATATATATATATATATATATATATATATATATATATTTATTATTTTTATATTTTATTTTTTTTTTTTTTTTTTTTTGTAAGTGTACTGGACCCACCACAGCTCACAAAGAAGCGGCCACACTGGGCTGAAAAATCAACACCATGGGCGGGCCCTGGACATACATATTTCAAACGTCAAAGGAAGACTTGAATGGCGAAACGAATATTCAGTCAGTCTAAAATAAACAAAAACTAAATAATAGTGTATCCTTGCATTATAAATAGTCCTAATATTACATAACAAAATCAAATATTATAAAGAATATTCACTTCTTGGAGATACAAGAAAATAGAGTTACTGCTAAAATGGAAAGATTCGGATAAGATATGGGATAATCTTTTGGAAGGTGTTATGGATCGTAAAGTAGGAAAATGACGATGGCGAATAGGGTCCAGCTGGGAACAATCAATGAAGATATGGCGAACAGATTTCGGAGTATGGCTACGGCAAAATTTGCAAATGGGAGGGGGGTACCGTAACATATAGTGACTGTGAGTGATATTGGTGTGGCCAATACGGAGGCGTGCTATCACCTCGTGTAAGAGCTTTCGTTTGTGGGAGGTAGACCACTCACCAATGCTCGGCTTTATATTTCTGAGTTTCACTCCCCTCTGATCACTCGTCCAGCACTCTTGCCAACAAGATCGACAGCCTTGTCGGAGAGCAGGGTAGTAATCAGTTGATGGGAGAAGGCCTTGTCGAATGGCATCTGGGAAGTACCTCAAACTCCGAAGAAAGGAGGCGGCCATTTTGGCCTCTCTATCAGCGATTTCATTGCTAGTTACTCCTACATAAGAGGGGGTCCAACATAAAATCAATTGTTTCTTACGGGAATGGAGCAGCCGAAGAAATTGTTGTACAGCGGATACCATTGTGTTTTTAGAATAAGGATGGTTTTAAGCGCTTGTAGCGCGCTGAGCGAATCTGAATAAATGACATAAGAGAGATCTTGGTTAAGGATTAGAATTCGAGAAAGGGCAATCATTATAGCCATTAATTCTGCAGTTAAATAAATATTGAAGCATGAGGGTGGAGGGTTGGAGAGTTTGCGGTCAGGAAAGACAGCAGATGCCCCCAAACCTGTCCCCTGGTTTAGAGCCGTCAGTAACACTGGAGTAAATTCATCGTGAACTGGGAATGATGCTTTTAACAAGGCAGCAGGATGGTTGGATTTGGAGAGAGAGGTCTTCAGAGCCAAGCAAATGGTTGGGATTGGGAATAGCCGAGGGTGTGTTACCTTCGTCGTAGAGAAAGGCAGCACTTTGCAAAGGCATGGTTAAGGAAATTAAGGATGTTTAGAACCGTGTTTGTTAATGGCCAGTAATTAGGGATCTGAGATACCCCTCCTTCAGAATCGGTGTCAGAGCAGACGGAATTGGGGGAAAACAAAGATAACTTGTACACATGATGTATCTTTGTCGAAGAGAGAGGCGTCACATTGGCTTTAACTTCAAGGCTCACCCGGGGGACGATCGGAAGGCTCGGTGAAGATACGGATCGCCTCATTTTGGATGGGATCTAATAGGTGTAGTAGTGTTGTGGAGGTCTGGCCGTATACTGTCACAGCCATAGTCCAGTTTCGATCGTAGGATTAGGGCGGTGTGGAGATGTAAAAGGGAATTGCGATTCAGCACCCCAAGATTTGAGGTGAGATGACTCAATAGGTCAAGCACGCGAGACAAGTTGTTTTTAGGTGTTAAATATGCGGTGCATATGTTAAGTGGTCATCTAGAATGAGTCCTAGAAATTTGACCTGTGAAGTAACAGGAATGGGCGAACCACATAAGGTTAGGTTCGCTGGAGGACTGCTGAGGTTTTGGTGGGAGAAAAATGGAAGCCATGGGAGTTACCCCATTGTGAAATATTCGTCAATAGCTAGTTGAAGTTGCCGCTTTCGAGAAAAGGCAGCCTAGCACCGGCTATATATAACGCAAAGTCATTGACAATAGAGAGAAAAATTGACAGTCGCTGGGATAGAAGTAACGATATCATTAAATCCGAGAGCAAAAAGTAGGATACTTAAAACACTACCCTGCGGAACGCCTTCATCCAGAGTAAAGTGTCGACGTGACAGAATAGAAGAAGCCACCGAACCCCGGATTATGATCTGTTTGACAGAAGGTATTTGATGAAAAGAGGGAGTTGTCCGCGGAAACCAAGCGAATGGAGTTTAAGGATAATCCCATTTCTCCACGTTGTATCGTAAGCTTTTCAAGGTCAAAAAAGACACCAAGAACCATTCCACCAGTTGAGAAGGCTTCCCGGAAGTCATGTCTAGTAATTATTAACAAGGGGTTCGCAGGTCGAAACAATTTTTGCGGAAACCAAACTAGAAGTTTGAGAAAGCTTGGCGGCTCTCTAGAACAGGGAGAACGCGGCCAGAAACCATTTTCTCCATTAATTTACAGGAATGATAGGTCAGCGAAATTGACCTTTGGTTGTCCACCAACTTCGGATCTTTGCCAGGTTTGGGGATAAGAATTACAAAAGCTGTAGTCCAAATAGATGGAAAAGATGATTCGATCCAGATTCTGTTATATAGATCCAGCAAAAATGCTGATGCCGAGGGATGGATATCACGGAGCATGATGTACGAAATCATGTCAGGACCAAGAGCACCGCCTTTGCTATTCGCCAATGCAGTTTGATACTCTGCAAGTGTAAAAAGACGGTTATAGGTATGATTTTTCCCTTTCACTGTTTGAAGGTCTGGCAGTGCTATGTCAGTTCTCAGTTTTTGAAAGGCTTCAGGGTAGCGGGAAGAACTTGAGTGGCTAGCAAAACTATAACCTAACGCATCTACAGCAGCAGGAGCGGAGATCGTGTCAGTTATATCAGGCCTATAACGGGGGACTGTGGGCGAGTTGTTGGAGCGACGAGATATTTTCTGTGTAACTTTCCACACTAAAGGAAGGGGAGTTGTGGAGTTAACAGTCAATATGTAAGTTCGAAAAAATTGTTTACGCGTTTGGCGATTAATTCGTCGAGATCTCGCTGCGGCTGCTTTAAAAATAATCATGTTTGGGGTGGTACGGGTCCTTTTGTATTGCCTGGAGTTTCTTCTTCTCTCGGTTGTCTTGTGCGCACTCTTGGGACCACCAAGGGGTTGCCGACCGCCTGCCTGAGGAAGATTGCGGAATGCAAGCTTCCGCTGCCGAGATGATGACTTGCTGGAAGAAGCGAAAGGCGTCATCAACAGTCGGAAACCGGTTATTGAAGGGAGAAAGTGGGATATCTGTGGCATGATAAAAAGGAGCCCACTCCGCTCGATCATAACACCAACTGGAGTTAGATTTTTGCATTGGGCTCGGTACAAGCTCATCTAAAGCTATTGGGTAATGATCACTGCCGAATAAATAATCAAAGCGGGACCAGGTAAAGCGATCCATAAGGGAATGGGAGCAGGAGGAAATATCAATACAAGAAGAAGTGTGTGTATCTAAACGTTCATATGTAGGGAGTCCTGTGTTAATGCATCCCAGGGAAAAGGGGGTTAGGAGATCTACTAGGTTCTTGGACTTGGACGAAGTGACAGAGTCGCCATATAAGGGGTGGCGGAGGTTGAAGTTCCTAGTATAACAACCGGAGTAGGGAGCTGTTTAAAAAGATCAGCTAAGTCGACCCTAGTAAATTCACAACTCGGAGCCAAGTAGATTGAACAGATAGTAAGGTCGGTGACAAGTGAATTCGTGCTGCTACTGCTTAAAGTTTAGTTGGGAGAGAGACTGGAGAATAAGGGACAGATTTGTGAATGAATATTCCTGCACCTCCCCTATCATTGTCACCTCTTTCTATAGAGGTTAACGGCGATTTATATTCGGACGGTTGAAAGAAGTCACGATGACATAGTCGAAGTTCCTGTAAACATATACACTTTGGTGTACATATGTTTATTAGTTGAACAAGTTCTTCGAAATTAGAGTGGTAGCCACGACAATTCCATTGAAGGAAAGTGGCCATGCTGAGTTGTTATAAATATTATGATGATGGTCTTTTAGAGACAATTGTCTTTATGTGACTGGGGGTAGCGTTGGAGGTGGGTTCGGATGGAGAGGAAAGGTTGAGACGTGGATCTCGGCGAGGAGGGGCAACATAAACTGGAGGTAAAGAGTAGTCATACAACAGAGATTTAGGTTGTATGACCTCTTTTGGGAAGGAGTTTTCAGATGTATTTGGTGAAGGGGCTTCACCATGAATGTGGCGATAAGATGAGTTCAACTAAGTCCAACTTATTATGTGGGTTTGGTTGGCCAATAGAAGAGCAACCATAATGCTCATGTTTATTAATGAAAACGGTATCAGTATCTGCTAAGCAAGCAGATTCAGAAATGTGGGTAGGATATAGAGTTGTTTCCATGAAATGGGGAAGGAAGGTGTCACCGGAAGGGTATCGTCTTTTTGAGAATGTGTTGGGGTTGCGATATTGAGTTCCAATATAGCATTCAATGGATTGGCAAGGTCTGCTACTGGAGATTTTGCCAGTAATTCATCATGCGGGTGATTTTGGGAGATTGGACAGTTTGATTGGAGAATGGCGACTTCTGGGTCTCTCTTCATGCCTCCAACAGACCCAGAACTCTTAGAGCGTTTGTGACGTTTACGTTGAACAGTTTTCCAATCACCTTTCTCGGAAATGCAGGAAGAATTCGAAAGAGAATGGGTCACATCAAGCTCCGTTTGGGGGCTGTTATCCATTTCATCTGCTAGGGTATAGAATCCCTTAAGGAGTGCTGATATAGAAAATTCGAGAGTTATAGGAAGATTCAGAAGAGCTAGAATTATCTTGCAAATTATTAGAGAGTTGATTGGCGAGTTGTTCAATAGCTTGATTGTTTTGAGTACAATCGGTGAACCATTGCTTTTGTCTCTGGAGTAGATTTAGGCGAGGTCTCTTCTGAGTTGCATGTTTTACATCTGGGGTCACTGTGTTTCTGTTTAAAAATTCAGATGCTCTGTATTTTAACGAATAATCTTTAGCTTGGCGACTATTCTTTTCTGTATGTTTAGAAGAATCTTTTTCAGGGATTTGAGTAATAGCGGGAGGCGAATTAAGGGACAAAGAGATAGTCCCCTTGCATAAGTTTTTTGAACCTATTTGGTAAGTATGGGACAGTGTGTTTTGGCAGGAAATGTTTTCCAAATTTTGTACAGGAGAACCAGCTTAGTTTTCCATGGCTGGTTTGTTGAGTCTGTACTCGGGATAGGTTGTTGTGGCTTTTTTATACGGGATTGAAAATCAAGGCTTCATTTTACTATTTGAGAAGTTGTGTAGTGTGGGCAATACAGGCAGACAGGTTGCAGTAACTGCCTGAGTTTCACTGGAATTTAGGAGAGTAGTTCTGGTAAGATGGGGTTGTGTTGGCGGATTAACACGCGGAGACGTGGTGGCAGCTGTAATTGTGGCGTAAGATGGACTTTGATTTGTCTGATATTTTTCCTTGAGCTGGCGCATAGCATCTCTCCTGCTCAATTTTTGTATGGTACATAACTACAAAACCTCCCTTCACACAAGTAAGACGGGCATTTGAAGGAAGAAGCACTGTGGGGTCCTCCACAGGTTTTTCAGCGTTTTATATTTCACAAGGAGTGTTGAAATAATTCTTCGCAGATTGGGCATATGTCATCCGGTCCCCTACAGTATTTTCGGGGATGACCAAACCGTTGACATTTGAAGCAACGTCTGGGTCGAGGGATAAACGTGCGAACAATGTGACTTGTGAACCCTATTTTCACCTTTGTAGGTGGATGGGGGGTATTAAAGGTCAGCAGCAAACAAGGATTTGGGATGTCAGGCGAATCCCTTCGAGGGGGAAATCTATAAATGTTTGTAACGGAAAATCTTTTCTGCTAGAGATTTCTCATTATGACAGCTAAATCTTCGTCTTTCTGTTCATAACAGAAAATAGTGCCTTTAGATGCCTTCCTATTCCCTTGTAAGTCCCTATTCATCCTCCTTCCAAACTGTTCATTTGCCTCATTTTTTCTCCTACGTATGCACCTTTTAATCTTCCTTTTTCCTCCTTATATAATTCCAAACAACTTTCCTCTGAAACTTCGTGATTGGCATTTAGTACTTTCAACCACGCCTCAATTTAACTTTTAACCGCTTGCCTCACCTCTTCGTTCCACCATTCACTGTCAGCATTCTTATTTCCTGCTTTAGCACATCCTCATTCTCTTGCACTACTAACAAACGCTCCCATCATTTGCGCCCAGATTTGTTTAGTTTCACCTTGTTCCCATTCAAATGATTTACTTGCAAGCGCTCTTAAATACTTTTCCTTATTACCTTGTTCAATAAACTTCTCACTCTTAATTCTTCCCACTTCCTTCCTTATCTTTTTCCTCTCCATCCAAGTCCCCAATAACTTAATCTTGCATAAAACAACGTAATGATCCGATAATCCCATCCTTAAGTCCCTCACTGATTTAACATCCATCACATACTTCCGCATCTCCTTCTTCACCTACACAAAATCAATCAATTTTCACTTCGATACCATCTTTACCTACACCAACTCCAGCATACTTGTGAATGCTCTTGTTTGAAGAAAGTACTACTTACACACATAACTCTCTCCTCACAGATATCAATCACTTTCCTACCATTCTCATTTTCTCCCGTCACCACAAAGACATCAGTTATACCATCCTTTCTTGATCACCTATCCAACCATTTAGGTCACTCAACACAATCAAAGTTCCTACTCATCCCATCCAAAACATCATTCAGAGTATCCAAGAAAATCGCACTCATCTTAACATCACCTTAAGATAGACCATATGTCACAACCACACATGCCTTGGCCTTTTCAAACTTAAATTTAGCCATTAAAATTCTAGTACTCACACAAACAAAATCCACCATAGCTCTGTGCCACATGTTGCTTCTTCTCTTCCTCTCTCATTCCCTTTCACTCCAGCACACACATATTTCAAACAATACACCACCACTCATATTCACCGCTACCATTCATCTTTGTTTCATTCACAATGAGTAAATAAATTTATCCTTTCTAAATACATCCATCACCTCTCTCCTCATCATTTATTCCATGTACCCATACGATTCATACATTTCACCGAAAGGTAGAAGGTCGTTTACGGCTATCACAACAGTCTCCGAGGCATGCATTAGCATTCCTGGCAAGAGATAAGTGGTAGTGGATATCAACCCAATTACCAGTCCCTTTAGTCGACTTCTACGACAAGCAGAACATACGCTGCTAGAATTCTTTCTCCCCCACATACGGATATAAGGTATTTTCTGTAAGAAGAGTGTGGATATGAACACAAAAGAGAAAGGAGAACCATTGGGTACTGGAATGTCATGAGATATACCCTACAAACCAAAAGCCCAATGGGAGAACTCCCATCGCTTCGAGTGTGCTACTCTACTTCTGTCCATTTAGTCGCCTTTTATGACACGCAGAACACACGGTATAAGTATTCTTGCATCCCTACAAGAGATGCTCCCCATATTATTATTATTATTATTATTATTATTATTATTATTATTATTATTATTATTATTATTATTATTATTATTATTATTATTATTATTATTATTATGATTATTATTATTATTATTATTATCATTATTATTATTTTATTGCATACCTTTAGAGTCGAAGGATTGGTATTGGTGATGGGAATACCCTGCCAGTATGGATTAGTTTTGGAAATGTTGGTTGAGGTTGAGCTTGACGCTGGGAAGCACCGAGGTAACAAAATGGAAACTTCTTCAATTACTCTTCCAGGAACGAATAGGCATGCGTTGGGACCTGCGTCGAAGGTGTAGCAGATCTGAAAATGAAAAAAATTTCTTAGGAATCCCAATTCAAAGGCGTGTTATGAGATATTTCAAAGTTAGAATTTAAAAATGCAGAATGGGACAAATGAAAATTACTTGAGTCATTTCAACTAACTAACTGCTATATTGGTTTGAGAACAGTAAATATGCAAGTTGGAACTCATTTTGTTAAAACCGTTAATTTCGAATATTAATGATCCACTGATACAAGAGCTAAAATAATGTCCAATCAAAGTTATCATAAAGCTAAATATAACTATAATTTTTTCTTCCCTTCTTTCTACGTTCGTCCCTCTTTACGTAAAATGAATCTGGCATACGAGATGTACTCTCGAGTTTTGTGTAATAATATACCGAAATAATATCTCATTATTAAGCTGAATATTCTATTCAACTCTATACAACAGCATGAAATGAAAAAAAAAATTATAATTTAAGCCCAATTTTAAGCTTACAATAAATTTAAACCAGGTAAATAAAAATTTATGAATTATTATTTCGGGAGTCGCAATTTGGCGACTGAGATTTTAAAACTTGGTCCAGTTTGTAAACAAATAATAGTTCATATTGAAAATGCCCTAATGTTAATTTTTTTATTTCTATTGGAAATATAAAGAATTCTCACTTTATAATTTTTATAAGTTCATTAAACTTTGTTTAAGTTCTTAGACTCTTCAATAAACAGTTTTTATCTATACTTAAAATTTTAACATGTATATGAAACATGAAATAGCGGAGTGAGACAGGGTTGTGTTATGTCTCCATGGTTATTCAATTTATATATGGATGGAGTAATGAAAGAATTAGATCTGGGGGTGACAGGAAATGGTGTTAGAATGATGGAGAATGGAGATGAGTGGAGGGTACCCTACCTATTATATGCGGATGATTTGGTTCTTTGTGGCGAATCTGAAGAGAGTTTGAGTAGATTGGTAGAGAAATTTGGCAGGGTGTGTAAAAGGAGGGGTTTGAAAGTAAACGTAGATAAGAGCAAGGTTATGGTTGTGAGTGAGAACACTCAGTGTGAAGTTTATGTTAGATGGTGAGCAGCTTGGAAACAAAGTGTCAGAGTTTAAATATTTGAGGATGTAAATGAGAAGGGAACGGATGATGCAGAGTGTAGTAGGAAAGTTGTGAATGGCAGGAAGATGGCTGGTGCAATTAAATCGTTGGTGAATGTAAAAGGACTAAGTCTGGAGTGCGCTAGGGTCTTGCATGAGGGTATGTTGTTACCTGTGTTATTGTATAGTAGTGAGGCTATGGTCTGGAATAAGAAGGTATAGATCTAAAAGCTCAATGTGTTCAGATGGACAATCTTAGGGGCGTGCTAGGTGTGAGAAAAATTGATAAAATAAGGAATGAACGTATTAGAGAGTTGTGTGATGTGAATAAAGGTAAACGAGAGAATAAATGAAAGTATGTTGAGATGGTTTGGTCATGTGGAAAGGATGAATGATAGTCGGTTGGTTAAGCGGATGTATAGTGGTAGGTGTGTTGGGAACCGACCGGCTGGGAGACCGAAGAAAAAGTGAATTGAGTCAGAAAAGGAATGTCTGCTGGAGAGAAATGTGAGTTTGGCAAAGGCGAGAAGAAAGGTGCATGATAGGAGAGAATGGCGGGGTGTTGTAAGGGGGTATGGTTGTGGCCCACCTGGGCCAGGGGATGAACCCTACACTTGACGATTTACCATAGTGAGGATCCGTCGCTGTCCTGTGAAGCTCTAGGGTGGATTTTCTGATTGCGACGAGTTCTTACTAATTAATGGTACAGAGGGGGCGGTAAGGCTGGGCTTTCTTTTCGACTTTGTCATATTCTCCTACTGCTTTTCTTTTCCGATGCTTGTCACGCACCTTACTCCCAATCTTGGGAAAAAAGGTAGATAAAGAAAGAAAGAAAGAAAGAAATGAAACATGATCGTGATAATAATATATCTTTGTATGAACTCGCTAAAAGGTATTAGTATTTTTATTAAGCTTCTATCTCAACTGCTCTATAAGCTAAATCTAAAAGAACAAAATTTTGTTCAGTGAAACTTATAAAATTATATAACACATGGGTTAGGCAGGATCTGGATCTGTGAATTAACTACTTATTAATTGCAATAAAAAAAGAAAAATCAGTAAATATAACACATAATTGTGATGAAAAAGAATTTAATTAAGTTTTGACAAAAAAAATACTTTGCCCTTTGTTTGGCGATCGATCATGAAAAATACAGCATTCAAGTTAGCTTAATTAATGATCTATATTTTCTTAGTATTGTTCTGCTGATGAATGTGATACTAATAAACGTTAATAAACATCTGGCAAAACTTATACCCTCTACCAAATTTTTAAAAAAAAATCAATGACGAGACTTATACCCTCTACCAAATTTTTAAAAAAAAATCAATGAAGAGATTCCCTTACTTTTGTAAACTAATTATAAGTGCTATAAACCTCATATATTTATTTAAGTTTTGTAGCTCGTCCAACTATATGTTGGATGAAAAGGGAACGGATGATGCAGAGTGTAGTTTCAAAGTTGTGAATGGCAGGAATGTGGCTGGTGCAATTAAATCGTTGGTGGATGTAAAAGGACTAAGTCTTGAGTGTGCTAGGATTTTACATGAGGGTATGTTGTTACCAGTGTTAATGTATTGTATTGAGACTATGGTCTGGAATAAGATGTATAGATCTAAAGTACAATTGTGTTCAGATGGACAATCTTAGGGGCGTGTTAGGTTTGAGAAGAATTGATAAAATGAGGAATGAACGTATTAAAGAGTTGTGTGGTGTGAAGAATGGGGTAAATAGGAGAATAAATGAAAGTCCGTTGAGATGGTTTGGTCATGTGGAAAGGATGGATGATAGTCGGTTGGTTAAGCGGATGTATAGTCGAAAAAGAAAGCCCACCTTACTGCCACCTTTATACCCTTAAGTGAGAACTCAACGCAGTCAGAAAAATCCACCCTAGGGCTTCACGGGATCGCGACGGGCCCTCACTATGGCTTCTCGTCAATCATCACTTAGCACAGGTGGGCCACAACCATACCCCCTCACAAAACCCTGCCATTAACTCCTATCATGCAACTTTCTTCTCGCCTCTACCAAACTCACATTCCTCACCTCCAGGCATCCCTTTACTGACTCAATCCACACTTTCGTCAGTCTCCCAGCCTGTCTAACATCATCCATCTTTTCCTTATGACAATACCATCTCAGTGTACTCTCGTTTATTCTCTTTTTTACCTCTTTCTTCACACCACACAACTCTTTAATGCGTTCATTCCTCATTTTATCAATTCTTCTCACACCTAGCAGGCCCCTAAGATTGTCCATCTGGACACATTGCACCTTAGATCTATACCTCTTATTCCATACCATATTTTCCAAACTAAACATTAACGCAGGTAAAAACATACGGTACCTTTATGCAAAAGCCTAGCACGCTCAAGACTTAGTCCCTTTACATCCACCAAGGATTTAATTGAACCACCCACCTTCCTACCATTCACAACTTTCCTATTACACTGCATCATCCGTTCCCTTTTCATCCAACATATATTCTAAATATTTAAACTCATATGCTTGTCGCAATTGCTCACCATCTAATATGACTTCACATAGCGGACTCTCCTTACTCACTACCATAACCTTACTCCTATCTACTTTTAGTTTCAAACCCTCCTTTTACACACCTTGCCAAATCCCTCTACCAATTCTCTCAAACTCTCTTTAGATTCGCCACACAAAACCAAATCATCTGCATACAATAAGCAGGGCACCCTCCAATCTCTTCCATTCTCCATCATTATAACACCTTCCCCTGCCACCCTTACCTTTAGTTCTCTCAAAACCCTATCCATACACAAATTAAATAACCTAGACGACATAACACATCCCTGTCTCACTCCACTATTAATATTAAACCAATCCCTTTCAATTCCATTTCTTCTTACACACGCTTCACTATCGTCATACATACTTTTGATTATATCATTAACACCTGCCACAAAACTTCCCTATTAATCCTGTCATGCGCCTGTTGCAAGTCCATAAAACCTAAATACAATTTATTCTTTTCTCTCATTTTCTGAATCATTTGTGCCAATGTAAAAATTTGATCCACACATCCTCAACCACTTCTAAATGCAACTTGCTTTTCGTCAATCAGTCTCTTAGTCACTCGATGAACTTTCATTAAAAAAAAAACAAAAAAAAAAACAAGCATATCTCTTCCCTGCAATGTTCAATAAATTGATTCCCCTATAGCTCGTACAGTTCCCCTTATCTCCCTTACCTTTTTATAAGGATACTAGTATTGCTCTCCTCCAATCCTTAGGGACTATACCTTCTATAAACGCTTTGTTACACAACTTCCATATCCAATCAATCACAATGTCGCCTCCATTCTTGATCATTTCACCAGTAATTCCATCAATACCAGCGGATTTACAATTCTTCAACTTTCTCACACTACCTATTACCTCCTCCCTACTAATTACCAAATCCCCAAAATACCTCTCTCTCTCTTCTTACTCCATCAAACCTACACACACAATCTCTATCACTTATTCGTTACTGCCAATGTTATACAGATTTTCGAAGTGTTCCCTCCACGCTTTCCTCGCATCCATTTCATCATTCACGAAAATATTCATATTTACCCAAGATTCACCGTACTCTTATTCATTATTCTATGAAGATTCACCGTATATTCATAACCTTTCGCACTTCCTTCCAAAAGAGTTTACAATTCCTTTGTAAATCCTCATTCATCCTCCTTCCAAACTGTTCATTTACCTCTTTTTTTTCCTCCTACACTTCCAACTTTTGGTCTTCCTTTTTTCCTCCTTATATATTTCCATACACCTTTCTTTTTAAATCTCATCACTGGCATTTAGCAAAGTCAACAACGCCAAAATGTTATCAGTTTTTAACGGCTTGTATCACCTCTTCATTCCACCACTCACTATTGACATTCTTACTACCTCTTCATTCCACCACTCACTATGACATTCTTACTTCCTGCTTTACAACATCCACATACTTCTCTTGCACTACTAACAAAGGTTTCCTTCATTTGCGTCCAGATTGTTTTAGTTTCATCTTGTTCACATTCAAGTGATTTATTTGCAACTGCTCTCACATACTTTTTCTTACAACTTCTCCCTATTTCCTTCCTTACCTCTTTTCTCTTCATCCATGGCCCCACTAACTTAATCTTACATGAAATAACAATGATTTGATATTCCCATAACCAACCCCTCATTGATTTAGCGTCCATCACATACTTCAATATATCTTGCATCAACACAAAATCATTCATACTTTTCACTTCGATACCATCTCTACCTACACCAACTCTCGTATACTTATGAATACTCTTGTGCTCGAAGAATGTATTACTTACACACGTATAACTATCTCCTCACAGAAAAAAATAACCTTACTACTTTCTCATTTTTTCCCACAACACCAAAGTAATGTTATATAATCCCTTTGTCGATTACCTACCTATCCAACCATTCAAGTCACCCAACACAATCAATCTAAAGCCCCTACTCAACCCGTCCAAAACATAATTCAGATTATCCCAGAAAGTCACTCTCTCCTCACCCATCAACCTCAGATGGACCATGCTACAACCACACATACCTTGGCCTTCTCAAACTTAAATTCAACCATTAGTATTCTAGTACTTACTCAAACAAAATCT
>JABUQX010017523.1:42500-70000 GCA_015478945.1 Trachelipus rathkii | reverse complement strand
GCCAGCTTCCTGCCCGATTCACCAACCTTTCCTGAATACACACTTGCATAATCCGTTTCCCTTATTTGCAGTGCCAACATATATATCTCTAAATATTTAAAAGTCTGCTCAGGGACACTCTGTTCCAGTTGCTCGCACATCACATACGTAGCTTCTACACTACGGACTCTCCTCATCGACTATCATGACTTACTCGTTATCGTCATTTAACGACTTTGCTAACCCTCTTTTACACCACCCTGCCAAACCCTTTTACTAATCCTCTTAAACTCTCTTAAGATTCGCCACACAAAACAAAATCATCTGCGTACAATAAGCAGGGAACCCTCCATTGTCTTCCATTCTCCATCATTCTAACACCTTCCCCTACCATCCCGACCTCTTAATTCTTTCATCACCCCATATAAACACAAATTAAATAACCAAGGAGACATAAAATCCCTGCCCCACTCCACTATTATATTATTATTAAAATTATGTGTCGAGTCACTCGATAGTGAAGCGTGTGTGTAAGAATAAATGGAGTCAATAAGCTCTAGTTCTAGCTTTGAAGCGACAATTTTAATAATAAAGTACATTCAATGCAAAACATAACATAGAAATCGAAATGATATGTAAAAAAAATATAACTTTGAGATTTAAAATTATGATTTAAATAATTTGTACTAAATTGTGCTTTAACGTAAAAAAAAAAATACAAAAATAAGGTTTAATTTAAAACATGCTGAAATGAAAAAGTTTTTCTCTAAAATTTATTTTTAAATTTGGCAAGAAATCAAACAAACTACAAATAGAGTTATACTGCAAGTCAATTAAAAGATCAATCCCTCACAAAATTATATAAAACCTATTACATATTATTTATACTTATTCCATTCATTTAACATAGAAATCGAAACCTTCCCATTTAATAACACCAAATGACACAATGCTAAAATGTTTAAAAATCCTAATTTAATTATTAATTTATCATCTCATTTTGTAACTTCAATAATGCTTTACTAGTATTATTAGCTCAAAGAATATTTGTAACATGATAAATATAATTAATGAATTATTTTACAAAGAGATTCAAAATTTTACATATAGATAAAAAAAAAATATCTTAATGAAAAACTATTTTAAAAAATATGAGTAATTGTTGGGAAGTACTGCTACTTGAATAGACAAAACTGTTGAACTAAAATTACTACATCTCCTCTACCTATTTTTATTACTACTATTACTACTACTACTACTACTACTACTACTAATAATAATAATAATAATAATAATAATAATAATAATAATAATAATAATAGCTCTAGGGTGGATTTTGGCTAAGACAGGCACGCGTTTAAGGGTACGAGGGGATGGGAGGGTGGGGCTTTCTTTTTCAGCTTACGTCATATTCTTCTACTAAACTATTCTTTTTTCCAGCGGTACATGCTTGAACACCACACCCCCAATCTGTGGCGAGCCTGAATAATAATAATAATAATAATAATAATAATAATAATAATAATAATAATAATAATAATAATAATAATAATAATAATAATAATAATAATAATAATAATAATAATAATAAAATTAAAGCTCTGCTGATGAAATACAAAGGTTACCTAAACAAGCATATCCAGCTGCCGAAGATGCCAGTCCTGCTGCAGTAGGAAAGTTATTCTCTGAACAAATGTGAACATGCCAATTGACTTGTAAAGAAGTGTCCTTGTCGTCGTCATCATCGTCGTCGTGTTTGCGTTTACTGGCACGTCTCCGAACTTATGAAACGAAAGGTGTTAAGTTACAATACGATAAATATAAGATCTTAATATAGTTTTAGAGGTTAAGGAAGTGCCTTCAAAACTTGTATTAAATAAGCACTTCAAACAAATCTCTAAATATTTTTTCCAATCACTTAACAATAAAAACTATAATCTTATGAAGGATGGAATATACTAAATTTTCAATTACCATAATCATTACCGGGCTATAACAAAAAGACTTTTGTACCTTTTCTCTTCAATCGCCAAGACGATTTCATATCCAAAATAGAATTTGTTAAATTGAAAATGAAATTAATTAAACGTTAATAGTATTAAGGCTTGATGAGATCAATTAAAATGTACAATAAGCTTCAAGAATAAAAATAAATAAATAATAAATAGTAGCTATAAAGTGATTTACGACTATTAAGGTTGATAAGATATAAGCTAAACGTTTACAAGGAACTATTCACACCTATAAATCAATTACAATAGGACAACTTCATTTTTTTTTAAATATTACACAACTATTTAAGCTAAAAAGTTTAAACAACTCAGAATATAAAACAAATTCAACAAATCGACACACAGGAATATGCAATTTACAAATAACTTATAATGAAGTACGATAAGCAGTTATAATATAAATGACAACTATAGATAAAAGACTACGACCCACCAAATTAAAAATATCAAATGATACAAAATATACAGTCAAAAACTATTAATAACCCAATATCCTCAGAGAAATAATAAAAAGTAAAAAGTTATTTAAATAAATAAATATGATAAAACAGAAAATAATTATAGTCTTTGCTAAAAAGATTCTCGCAAATTTACAGTTTAAATATTTTATTTTATTACCCTGTGTGTGAGGGAGATATCCATGTGTGTGGGGGAGAAAGAATTTCTACAGTGTACTTTCTGCTTGCCGTAGGAGGCAACTAAATAGACAGTAGTAGCTGGGTTTGGGTTTCGCTACCACTTATTTGTACTCTAGAAATGCTCGTGCACGCCTCAGATTTCCGGTACATGTTTGAGCATCCTATCCAGTTATGAGGAAGCAAGGGACAAATGATGATGATGAGATAAGAAAAACATTAAAGTGTGCATACCTTCCTTTAAACAATTTTTTATTCGTGGATTCGTTGCACTCTCCTCCCTAAAAGAAACAGAAAAAGTAAAATAAATGAAACTGGTGGAGAGATATGCATTTAAACAAAATAACAGGCCAGCAAAGTCTAAGTGTTGGATATTCATACCGAATACACATATAAGTTTTAAAATATAAAATTAAATGACTTTCACCCAACACCAATATGTTAAAATTAATATATAAATAAAATCATATTATAAAATCAAATAAAAAAAATATATATATGTAATTAAAACTACAATACCAATTCTAGTTTAGTTTATTTTAAAAAAGTAGAAACAAAACCCTTTACATGTCTAATGATTTAGATCAAATAATCAAGTACTCAAATTGAGAAGATTATCTAATTATTCGCCAAGATATTTACTGAATTCAATTAATAATAAAACAAATTATGCACAATTCCTTAATAATTAAAACTACTACTAGTATAATTAAAAATTTAGCATGCAATTTTCACACTTTTGATCTGTTGATATTCAGTTTAATAAGAACCTCTAAGCTCTAATCTTTAGCTGCGTTCTTGCACTCTTTTAGGTTTGGATAGATTAATTCAAATTAATATGGGTCACTGATACTGGGCTTCATGATAGGAGGATTGCTTGATGATTCGAAGTTGGATGATTAAAAGATACAATCAGATCGAACGTACAACTGAGAGCATATACGGTGAAGTGCTAACAACGAATTTTGAAATCGGATATGCTGAAAATACACGTAGGACAAGAATCTGAAGCAGACAATGTGTTTAAAGTGATATGATTGCGATAAGATGCATCGTAATTGGAGTCAAGGACACCGAATAAGCCTAACAGCTGACATATAAAATGATAACAGTATAATACACTCTCTAAGTGTATTAAACAGTTCTGCCAAAAATCGTAATCACGTAGATATGAAGTGAACACGCTTGAGCAAAACCTACCATAGATCTTGTGTAAAGACTAAATAGTTACATAAGGGTGCCCAAGGCATGTTGATAAAGATAGACAATAACTGATATCAGTCAGAAGTAGAGATTCAAGCATTAAATTAGGCTTTTCATGTTGTTTAATAGTGCAAATTTTCTAGAACCAATAAACGGAGGAGGTAGAATAAGGTCACATAGAAAAAAAAATGATGTGATAAGACAATAAAATGATATATTCCAGTAATATATATGACGTATTGCTTGGGTATAGGTGGTCTCCGCTTGGAATATAAGAATAAATGCTCAATGACAAACTAGTCCAAATCGAATCTTACCGTTGTTGATATGTTAGGAGGAATTATAAATTGGATCAGAATGATAAGAAATTTAAATAGCTTCGTGAAAAAGAAGCATTGAGTTAGTGTGTGACAATAATCGTGATATGTAGGCTGTGTTAGGTGTACGGTGCATTGTTAGCCGCTGTTAGATGCAAGATCACTGAGAGATTTGTTGATTATATCACTGGTAGATGCTCGGTTGTACTCAGATCCGTCTACAACGTCACAGAAATAGTGATTAGAATATCCATTTTGCTACGTGTTGTTACAGTATATGTCTATAGTTTTAGGTGAGAGTGCATATTGTTATCATGTAATGATATAAGAGTAGAAAAACAGTATTGTTACGCTATAAGCAAATGATATTCGATTGATTGAGTCTCTATAAGTAAGAACTTTATTCTATGTACCCTCTATGGTGTCGATATGATATGTGGTGTTTTAGTTTGATAGTATGATGGCTGGTTACTACGCTTGTGATATGTGTAGTAGCATGTTGCTCTGTTATGTGAAGTTTGTGCTTCTGATTGTAGGATGAAAAGTTAAGTAATGTTTTGTTGTATTTGTTAGTTGCTTGTATGTTGTAATTGTTAGTGTAGTTGTTTATAATTGGTACCTTTTGTGTGGATGGTGATGTTCTCGTTGTCTAGTTGTAGTAATATGACACTGTGTTGAAGGCAATGAGGAGTTAAATTGGATTCATGTATAGTGCGTGGTGTTAAATTAGCCTTTGAGTTTTACCTTTCTTCTGTATTGGGTAAAGAGAGATATAGTTAGTATTTACTTATTAATAGGTGGAGTATTTCAGCAGTGACATAGGTTGTCTGTGAGATAGGAAATTTGTTATCACGCATCTGGTACTGGACGATGACATCTTCTTCGCATCTCTACACATGTGTATTCGAATCAAATCGTAAACGAGATGAAACATTCAGTATAGGAAAGAGATAATATCCTCGAATGACTGATATAGCAATTATAATATGTTACTCGGTACAAACATTAGAGACAGTAAATATAGTTAAGAATATTGGTGATTTCTGACAGACAGAGAGTACGAGATAATGGAGCCTCTAAAATTCGTTTGTGTCTTATGGTATAAGTCCAAGAAATTTATGACAATGGCATTGCCGCATGCAGTGTGTAAGGTAGATGTAAGTAGACACTTTTGAGTTATCCTTAACAAAGACATCGACAAAGATGTAAGCTCACAACACTAACTACTTGATATAGTGTCTGGAAGACAATCAGATACCAAGGGTAGGATCCTAGAATAGACGCTAGGACCGGTCGCTTGCTCCCATTCTGTTGGTTGTTAACAAAATAATTAATAGACGCCATTGAATTGGTTAAGCAGCCTCTGGAAACGCGATCGATTGTGGTGACCTTTCATAATCGTGGCGGCTGAACTTGACTATGAGACATATTTATCACAGGTAGTGACTGGAAGTCACCTGAAAGAACTAATTCAGTAATTGATCAGCACGTGCATAATAAAATTTTGGAAAAGAATTTATATGAGCTTAAAACAAATTGTGTATAATAACCATTGGTGAGAGGAGAATGGTGGCGGCGATTCGACTACACGAAGTATAGCCACTATATGGTGTCGGTACATCTTTATGGTGTTGATGTATAACAGACCGAATAGAAGTATAGATGTTGTGTATATATCTTCCTGTACTTAAATAGAAGTTGCAGTGTCAAAGAGGAAAATGTCTTAAGAGTAAAACTCATACACGCTCTCGCAAAGGGCACGTCTCTCTTCTTATCTTGTAGAGATACATACGTATGTTCAGATTGAGTCTATCGAACTCATACTGCAGGAAAAAATGGTGTTAGTGGTCGAAAATAGAAGGCTCTATGTGACAATATCTATTTAAATCATATATACAAATAGAAAGAGTGTGGTAAGAGGGAAGTTCTTTAGAGAATATATAGAAAATGGACCAGAAAACATATGGCGCCGGAGAAGTGACTCATATGGAGTTGTTCTCTGATACAGGAATTAGTGATGCAATTTTGCAGAGTCATTTTATTTAAGAGTAAGCTAAGATATCTATGAGGTATATAGATATATTTCATGAATATTAGATCTTACTCGTTAGAAGTAGTATATCTACTGTTTTCAATGTTAAACCCAGATACTAGATTTCTAGTGGAAGAATACAAGAGGTTACAAGGACTTGTTTTACTTCCCGCTTAGTAATGTAGGCTGAGTCGCAAGGATATGGCTTAAATGACTCTCTTTTACTGTTTGATAAGTTTGGACTTTTACTAGTTACAGTGATATGCAAGTTAGTGTCATCTCTGTGTATATGGAATTAGATACGCTCGCTCAGGTCCGTGTCGTGAACTACGACCGGCGAAAAATACTAGTATTCTGTAGTGAGTCTGTCAGTATATAACGGTCTTGTGCTTTAATAGGTGAATCATGTAGTTACAGGTGAAAAGATATTTCGTTGTACTGAATTTTACACTTACGTCACAAAGGGTTTACGTAAATAGTTTTTATGTACAATATGTTACTGTAGATCATTTTTAAGAGAGATGAAATGATTGAAAAACTTAGATCAATATATGTTAGAGAGAAATAGAAATGAACTGAAGTGTGAGTATAAGGTTACTTAGTGATGGTTGTGCGTATGTGATATAAGTATTGAGTTCGTGTTACTGCGTCTAGTTAAGTGCGTGCAAAGACTGTTGATTAACGTTGAATAGCTGTGTGTATTATAGTCACTGGTTTGACTGAGAGTGTGTATAACAACGGGGTTTGTACGTTCATGATTCGAGCAAAACCTGACTGTAGGAAATTACACGGAAGAATTTGTGACAGTAAGCCGATTATAGGTTTTATGTCTTACCTAAAAGTGCGTTCAGCCGTAGATTGCTAAAGTTAGAGCTTTTGACAGTTATGAAAATGTGCCGGTTGTTAGCTAGTTATGATCAGGGTATACGAGTTAAACGTAATTATTTATTGAGAAAGATATGCATTCGATAAAGTCAAGCGAGGATCAGTTACGGTTTTATTGTGGGCCGTGTTGGTTACTTTACTGTTGATAAGTGTTGGAACTTTGTAATGTTGACTGCTAGTTCTTGCGCTTATCATATGTAAGTTGTGTCTTTGTACATTATTTTCTTAGTTCATGTTACGTCATGATAGCTTTATTGATGTTTATTTATGTGGAAACCTTATTATGTTAAGAGTATATTCGTTGTTGATCAGTTTGATAATTAATCAATGTTGTGATAAATTTATTGTTAAAGTTACACCTCTGTTGAAATGTATGTAGGGTTAGCTATGTTATAGTCTTAGACTAACTATTGTTGACAAAGTCGTCGTAGTACGCTAAGTGGTTTGATCGATCATCGAGATAGTAATAATTTATTCAGATTACCTTGCGAATACTGTGTTAAGTATTATGCATAGTTAACGTTAGTTCCGTAATACTAAATTTTCTAATCCTGTTAAGATGATAAGACGTTAGCTTTTTGTAGATTACTTTTTGCGAAATTCGCTGGAGTTTAATTTGATACTCCGATGATGCAGAATATTTGAATTATTAAGTGCAAGATACGCGTTGATTTAAATGTGAAACACTGGTGTACAGTCATAAATAATAATGGTTTGTGTTATACTAAGATTGTTTTAGTTTTAGGTTTTTAATATATTATCCAAAAAATGATAACTACAATATAAACTTGGTGAATATCCTAATAGAGTCTAATATTCGATTATATTTTATGCGAACAAGTTTGTTCAAGGATTAAGATATCGAGGAGGCAGAGTTATTTAGGATGTGGTCGACTGTTGATGGTGTTTGAGTTGGTAGGGAAAATCAATTGTAAGCTGGGCTTTAATAAAGTAGGGGTATGTAGGCAAATCTTGTAGGTGCTAGAGATATATTAGTGTAAAAAAGATTTGACTTAATCAAATAGGAGAGCGAATAAGCGTGATAACAGACAGGAGCGGTGACAGAAGAGACTGGTAGGAATAGGAAAATGGTGTTTTGATTTATGATCTTAATCGGCGACTGTGAGTAATTGTATCAGGAGTTAAGTGAAAATACTGTATTTAAATTGTGTAGAAAATTCGAGTTAAATCAATAGATCAATAGATCAAACTGGAACAGACACCGTGAGAGGTGAATCGATGCGGTAAGGTAGAGATAGAGAAGTGGTGGATGGAACTTCACATATAATTCTAGATTAATTTTGATTTCTTATTAGGTTTGTACTGATAAAAATACAACTGTAAGATGTATAAGTACTAGTTGTTGAGATACATACCAGATATGTGCTAAGAAATATTAATTTATCTCATAATATACATAACCATTTAAGTTTGAAAATGTTCGATGAGTAATATATTTTAATATTCTATTTTTTTTTTTTATTTCTCTTAGATGGGTCTTGAACTCAATTATTGTACGATACTCTACAGACGCCAATAACATATATAGCTGAACAATACACAAATGATTTGTTGTTATGGAACAAGCACTTCAATGTTAGTTAACTAAAGCAATGCGCAGTAGTGCTCCATTACGTCTGCGCGTGCCAGAAGAATTTCCAACACCCTTGGAATTCCAATACAAGAAGTCTTATATGAGAATAGCTTGTCAGACTAGACATGAGATCCTCTTACCAAATTCAGCCTTTCGTACATTAATAGTTTAATGTTATATATAGACAATCAATTACCAACCGACAAGTGCGATGCGGATAATTAAGAGAAGCGTTATCGACCGCTCTTGAGAGAGCGAGACACACGTCGAGACTGCTCAATTTCGGATGGAAATAGTAACCGAGTGATGAATATAACCTCATCATCATAAATATTACTCTTCACGCGGATTTTTGAAAGCACTCTCAGATAAAGCGAGATATACCCAAGGATCAGAGGACGGCAGAGCAGGCATAGGCTCTCTAAGTGCACAGGTTGTGATTCAAAAAACGGATGCGAACACGACGACGGACCACGGCGGGACGCAAAAATGATCGGAACGCGTAAAATAGATAGATCACCCATATATTCACGCGCTCGTCTATTTTACGTTATCACTTAGAATTTACCTTTCTTCGGAAATGATATACTTTCGACGTATAATAATATCCTCTAAAACCTCAGAGATAGTGATTGTAAGTGCAGCTCGTGCTCGCACAGCTCGCGCGCTGAACGTAAGCTCTCGACTGCGACGATAGTTTACTTCATCACGCTCGAAACGCCTATACCTGTCTCGATCTATGAGAGCCATTTCTATAATCAAAATATCGCGAATTTATGCACATAGCTTCAAAATGACGCGTTTAACACGATGCTGTGATAGCGGGTTCACACTATTCTCGGTTGACCCTCTATATAATATTACTCTAACCTACAGACTTGAATAAAACCGAATATTTGACAAAGAGTATCGTTCTAAGCTAAGTCCATGACTTCACATTTAAATTATTATGAATCTATATTCATCTGCGACAGTATTAAAGTGCAACACTATCTCTTTATATACTTTATTGATATAAAATAAGGATGCTAGGAGCTCAAAGAGCTAACCCATGACATCTTTAGTTAAAGTATAAGTTCCTAATTCATATGTATATTAAGGTAGATAGCTAACTATATTTCCTATGTAAAATATATGTAACATTAAAAAAGGCCTTTTTCATGCATACTAATTAAAAGCAAATTGAACAGTAATACATATATAATATATATACACATAATATTATATTATAATCAAATATATGGACAGTTATTTCAATTGCTAATATATAGTTGGCATACATTATCGTTAACCGGGTTTCTCACGAAATTAAAATGTAGTCCGATAATTTTTAGTATATTGAAATATTCTAATACAGCCAAATGATATAGGGGTATATGTAGAAGAAAATAGTCTGTTATGAATCTATGGTAAGCAAGTAATAGTCTATAAGTGATAAGATACTATATATAAAGTGTAAATCAAAAAGATTGGATAATATGGTAATAAAAGTTATCAGTACACGCCCGACTACGGCAAACAAAGAATTTGAACGTCGATGCAAAGATAAAGCAACCAATTTACAACAGGTAGCATACATATGATACATAAGTTATAGACGTATAGATTGAAATGATGAGAAAAAAATAAAAAAACAAAAAGTTGAAAAAAAACAAAAAAGAATCATATTGTAATGTAGTTTACATCATTACTTGCAAGGATTGTTCGGAGCGTTATGTTGGTGAAACTGTGTTGGCTTTTCTCGTCTAATGTATCAATATGATTATGATTTGAGAGTAGGAACTGAGAGTAGTGCCGGGGAACTCACGGAGTAGACTATTTTCTCCCTCCGGGGAGGGTCTCCGGACCCGCTCTTTGGATTTGGGTGTCGCGGGGGCTCCGGCCTCCCTACGGGGTATGGAAAACGTCCCCCCCCTGTTTTCCCCGTCGGCTCGAGCCCCCTACATTGCCGTGTAATACTTTACAAATAATATATATAGAGGTGTTGGAAAAGGTGAAAAAAAAAAAAAAAAAAACAAAAGTTCAAATTGTCTAGAACCATCTATTTATGTATCAGAAATGCTACCTGTGAAATTTTTTTTTGATCGAGCTCCCGTTCCGTGTGGGCGTTAAGGTAACTTTGTCCTATTATATACTATATATATTAATATATATATATTATATATATAATATATATATATATTAATATATTATAATATATATATATATATATATAGATATATATATGAAAATAATACTAAAAGTTCCAGATAGCTATTAGAATATGACTATTAATATTTTAGCTTAGTAATTTTTCAATCATTAGTGCTAATTATAATATCACAAATCATCTTATTTATATAATTTTAAATTCTAAAGGCAGGTTTTAATAGAATATGAAATCTTGAGATAGGAAGCTCAGATATAATGATCATCACTAACATGAGGTGATAGCCTATACTGTAGTACTGAATTTAATGCTAAAGTATTCTTGTGTATATAAGTAATGATCATTTTATTTAATATTAACTTGCTAGAAAAATATTCACATTTTGTGACTTAATCAGATAAATAAATGCGGCGAAGTAAAACATAAGTGCAAAAAAAATCATGAATAATCAACATAGCTCAATAGATGTAATAATAATAAATGTGAATAATATAATAATAATGTATATAGAAATCAATAATCACTAAATAATAATAATAATAATAATAATAATTATTTCGTCAGTTTCGTTTTCAGACATAAAGAACATGGCGATATGGATGGATAGAGGAAACATATAGTTTAGAGAAATAATGTTGCATAATTATTGAACTCAGATAGCAACACAGGGGTGTTGTAAGGTTGAGTCGTTTAGGATTGATGAATTGTAATACCTTCTAACCGTGTATGGATTACACTTCATAATAAAATCTCGCGTAGCGGAATTTCGAAGCTCGTAAGAAGTAATTGTAACAGCGTGTGAATCGCTCAGATCAATTACAATTCACTTTTACGTTCTCACTCTGCATTCAGCAATTTATTTACACTGGAGGATGTATGATCTAGTCCATAATTAGAATGAAGTAGAGGAGCTGATATCAGCCATCCAAAAAATAAAACCCTTGTACATAATTGTATACGGATCGTTTTCAAGTAGTTCTTCGTGCGATATCTTCGTAGTTATATCCATCGAGGTCCACAGTGTCATGTTGAAGTATAGTTATTGTTATAAAAATAGACCAAAAATATAAGATAATAGTTTTAATAGCAGCTAGAACAACAATCATTGATGTAGCATTTATATTGATTTAAAAGGACTGCTGCAGTCTATAGAGTTACGCTTATACTAACGTTTTGTTTTGCAGACCTCGTTAAAGGATAGTATCCATCATTGTCACTTAGTCTGTGGGTTACACAAGGGTTGATCTTTCATCTTGTGCGTTTGCACTTAGTTAGTTAGGCTCGCAGCTTTTTATGAATTATTGCATTTCCTAACACATTAGGATGCTCGAATCGATGACTGAAGACATAGCTGTAAAATTATAGTCATATATAATATTAGACGAAATTAGGACTCGCCGAGGTCAGATGAATGTTAGCGTCCTGGCTGACAGTAGATGATAGTCACACGAAGTAGACGAATGAGACAGTGCTCAGATATGGAAAGGAAGTTGTGAATACATCACGTCCTTTGCGAGTTATACGTAGTGTAATAAGTTTCCACCACCCTATCTCTCTATACTACCCACTCAGCAGAGCACTGACATATGCAAATAGTGTCAACAATCACATATAGTAGTACACACAGAAAAAGGAGAAGGGAGCTTTTGTTCTTGTGTTGAATCCTTTGGTATAACATTTTGTTCACAATTAATTACGAAAAATACTCGCTATACGTTCGTAATGTTAAAATGATATATACAGGTGGAGCATACAGATCACTCATGCAGCCCATTTACTATCTGCTAGCTGAAAACACAGTGAAAGTAAAGTGTTAATGGACGATGGCATGAGATCGAATAGATCAAACTAGATTAACGATGCATGAGGTTGTAAATATGATAGAATAGAGTGCTGTCTACGACGGCAAATATCCTGCGTATATGCTCCACCGGCAAGTTTCTAAACAGGCAAGTAGATATCGAGAGAGTCTTGTATCTACGTCTGTATCAATAAGAGAACCTTCTAAAAAGTAAAGGCATAGGATAGATGAAGACGGTGGAATATAGTTATAAGAAGTGAGCGTAATAGTTGGAGATCTACTCTAAATTCGTCAAATATAAGCTTTACCTAATATGTCACAGGATAAAGAGTGATAAGCTGGAAATAATGAAAGGCTCCGTAATAACTGTATAGAAACTGAGCAATCAGTATGCTATGCTCGTTGACACAATGATCTATCAAAGAGCAGTAGTGTTAGTGTAGAGGCAGACTGGGTGTGTGTAGTATATAAAGATCTCTAAAAAGAAGGATGGAGAAAGGATATGCAAAATGCACTGCTAAGTTTAGAAAGATACGAAGATTCGAAAAGAGTGATATAACGGTGAACAAGATAAAAAGTGTTACAATCTAGACCAAACACTTGTGATAGCACTTACCGCTTTGAAGAGATTCAAGGCAGGAACGGTTTCAAGTAAAACAAGAGGAGGAGCCAGTAATAAGTATAAGCGGAACAGGAGGAAACGGTAAACAGCACCGACACCCCCCTGGGCGAACAGGGCGGTTAAGCTGCAACGGCAAAGAGCAAAACCGCTAGAATCAAGCGAGTAGCTAAAGGCGCAGTTAGCACATGGGACAACGACCGAAGAAAACTAGCCGAAAAGAAACAACGGACAAGGAAAAAAAAAAAAAAACGAACGAAAATAATTAGCTTAGACACGAGATACCACCAGACAGAGGTACATACTAAGCTGATTTACTAAGATGTTTCAGATGAGGATACAGTGATAGCCTAGAGTAATGAGGTATGAAAAGACAAACACAAGAGAGGACGGAGACGCAGAAGTTGTGCAGAGAGATAACAACACACGCTATGAAAAAATATGCGTATAGAAAAAGGAAAGGATTACAGAAGCCCTCAAGAAGAACACTCTACAAGAGAAAATGCAGGATGACGATAGTAGTTGCATAATTGTGAATACTAATGCAATACTATATATTACAATGACCAAAATCAATCATACTAGTATGCAACTGGAGATAGGTAAGAAGGAAAGAGCTAACAATCATACAGAGTAACGTATGTTCCCATATAAGATACGTCGTTCACTCTGCATACGATAACTGAGATGCAGTATATCTTACATGCCTGTCTCTAAGTTACACAGTGACTGTTTTAAGAGTCTAAGATGTGAGAGGGTGTGACTCATCATCGATGAACACCACCCAGATTTATGTGAAAGTGAGCATATAAATTCGGGTACGGCATGTCACACATACTACACGCAAGATGTAGCAACTCAGCACTCTCAGCTCCGGCAGAAATGAGTTCTAAACACAATGAGTTACGATGTCTTTCGCAACGTCCCTAATCATTAATAAGATTCAAATCACGGAGAACACGTATTGATACGTGCTAATGTAACCTGTGCACAAATGAAAGAAAAGTCTGAAAATTAATTCATCTCCATTATATATTATTAGTGCTATATTATATTATACTGATACCTATTCGACGAGAGGGGTATAAGTTGGTGGAATATTAAAAATGGGTTAATAGTGATTAAAAGAATCATAAAGACTTCATCATATTATATTATTATATTATTATTAATTATATTATTCTCCATTATTGCAAACTTATTATCTACCAAAACAATATAAGAGATTGCCAAACACTATTAAATTAAAACTAAATAAATCTATATATATATAGGTCCACAGGGTTTAATTAATCATATGATTATAAATATTAGTCGTTAATCTCAAGTAAATAAATATTAAAACTCTACTGGTAGAAGGTAAAGTTGCAAATATTATTTTTATCCATTATTAATAATAATACTTCTAACTTAGTAAGCAAACCTTCATTAACTTCAAATAGAAATAAGGAAAACATATTACTGGATGAAAATCTTTAAGCCTTTACTAGTTATTAAGTAACTTACTATTTAGGATGAGATAGTACCTACTTTTGGTTAAATAGAAATAACGATTCTACTGAATAATTGAAAACGGGGAATAATACCGAGGCTCATGCTCATAAAACAGTACTAAATAATAGTACAGACAGGATGAGCAATTATAAATATATAAATGATATCAGCTCAGTAATCATGTAGAGTTACTCACATCAAAATTTCTTCTCATCTCACCAAATTAGAATTAGATTATTTATATTAGTATCAACTGCCCCTTAATTGGTCTGAATCAAAAACTAAAGTTCCTCACCTCTCAAAAATTGGAATAATTAAATTAATTGGGTTTGATTTATAATTTTAATTTATATTATAGTTGAACCAATTTGAGATTTAACTTACATACCATTCAAAACTTCAACAACCCCCATCCAGCATTAACATGACGAGACACACATCCTCCCATCCCTCACAATTCTTCCAGAAAACAATCAATCCAACCCATCCATGCCACCAAATATTCTCCACCCCCCTTACCAATCAAACTTATAATTAATCTTACAACAAGACATTCCTCCCCACCCCAAATAGTCGCTCTCCTCACATCCACCCAATTAACTAACTCAAATCTACAAATCGCCCAGATAAACAATCTACTAAAACACCCATCCCAAAATCTCCCACAGAAGAATCACTGTCAGAAGAAACCAATAACCTCCACCCGGAGCAGATCAGCCACCACCCAAATTTATGCAATATAAATCAATTCAAACTAACAATTATATCCCCCATTCCTAATTCGTATGATCCACGACAACAATAGAAGCACTTCGTTCGGGATTCCACTCGACGCCCCTACCACCTTTCGAACTTTATTTTACTGTAAACCGCCCTAGACGGTGGCCGCTTAGAGCGTGGCCCTCTAATAAGGGCCAGGGCAGAATGATGTATGTATTTAATTATATATATAATATATATATAATAAATAATATATATTATTATTATATATATATATATATAAATATAATATATATATATTATATAAAGATATATATATATATATAATATATACCTATATAATAACATATATTATAATATATACTAAATATATATTAATATATAATATAAAAATATATAATATATATATATAAATATTAGGAAATTTTGAATTTCAAAGGCACATTAGAATTACACGCGAAATGTGAAAAATAGAACAGCATGCCACATAAAGAAAAAGTATAGTCATAATGGATGATGTTGACCCTTAATTAGGGATTCTTGTTTAATAAATCTATATTAGTTCTGCAGCATAATTGTATACTAGTAACTTTTGACCAGAATGTCCAAAACCACAAATATATGCGACATAATAATATTAACAACGTATGAAAGTATGGTGGATAATATTGAGAGAATTAGGATTATGACCATAATATAATTAGATTTAATATGAATAATATCTGGGCCCAAATTGTAATAAGGAGAAAAATCTTAGATTTCCGAAATGGCAATTTTATCAAATTTCGAACATGCTTAACAACTAACTGGAAAAGAGGTTAAAGACCAAAAACTTTAATATGGGGAACATTTTTAAGACACATTTAATGAATATTCAACAGTATGGTTAAAGATAAACCCATTAGGGGCAAAGAGAGAAACTTGTGTGGAAAGAAGATAAGAGAAAAATTAATGAAAGGTATAGGTTTTAAAATATCAAAGGTAGTTAATAGGAAATGATTTAAAAAATTATAGAAAAATAGAAAATGACTTAACCCAACAATAAAGAAAGCAAAGAGAGAGCAAAAATAATTTAGCAAGATAGTAAAGATCTGAAGAAGTTTTTTACTTTATAATTAAAAGTAAGAATAGGACAATTGTCCAATTACAAATGATGGAAAATTCAGGAGCAGATAAGGAAATGGTCACATTTCAATCTTATTTTGCTTCATGTTTACTGAGAAAGTTAGATATAGTGAGACTAATAAGTTCTTCTGCATTGTGAACAATAGACTTACAAATTTGAATTGAGTAAAAGTTATAAAACTGTTAGTAATTCATTATGACCAAGTAAAGCGCAGGCCTGATGTGTATAATATGTTACGAATTCTGAAAGAGGTAGACAGCAGTTGCAAACACTGTATTTGATTTTAACGATCTATACATTGTGAGGTACCGATGACTGGAAAATGGCATATGTTGTGCCATTATAAGAAAGGTAGTAAGGAAGATTTGGAAAATATAGCCAGTAGCTAAACATCTCTGGTTGTAAAGATCTGGAAAAAATTAAGAATCATAGAAAATATTTAGAAATAGGTATGTGGATCCAGCACGGTTTCGAAAGTAGGCTGGGGTCAGACAAAACCTTTTTGAATTTATGGAATACTACTGACTGCATTGAAGGAATCCAGTTCATATGTATTTAACTTTAAGGGTAAAGCTTTGATAAAGTTCCCCACATAATGCTGATGGGAAAAAGTTATTCCCAAGGTGATAGGTGGATGTACATAGGTGATAAAGGATGGTTGCAAAAAGAAAACCAGTGTGTACAATAAACTGGTAAATCATAGGGAAATAGTGAAAAGTTGTGTCCACAACACGCAGTGATCTATTCGACATGCGGATGGCCACCCTATCCATATCTCACGTTCCTCAAATCGCTATTATATACCTCTACACACCTGTCATAGCTTTAGTCCAACACTCAACTGGCAAGGTTTCAAATTTAGTCTAGACAACTGATTTAACCACCAAGTATAACCCCACACTCAGTCAGAATACTATCATCGACTTGTCTATACAGCGTATGCCTTAGTATACATAGTTTAAATGATCTTCCGAATACACAAATTATTAACATTCACATTTTACATGTAAATAGTGATGGCGCATTGATAAGTGGCAAATTAGATTGATTCCTCTCTAATACCTACACACAGACTGTCAAGTTCTTCACTACCCATTAGTTTTACTCCAAATAACAGTATATTCACACTACACTAATGCATTTATCGCCGAATACTGGGCTCTATGAGTTCTGTACAGATAGAAATTGGACCTTGATGGAAATGTAGCGGAGTACTGTTATTTACGGAAAGAAGAGTAATTATCTATCCAAAAGTTATCCGTAGACTCAGTGTATATTGGAGAAGCTAGAATTAAAGCTAATAAGATGCTGGATGAGCAATATATTACTAACACAGACTCATATTAATTGTTCCATCGATAGTAGAAGACTCGCGAGAACTAAGCTACCACGATACACTTTATATAGTGCGCTTACACATGCTACATACACAGGATATAATAGCTATGTTAGGCAGTAATAGAGTATTGTGCACAAAGTTTGGGCCCCTTATTTAAAGAAAGACTTAGAATGCTAGAAAGAGAGTGCACATAGAGTTAGATCAAACCTTAGCCTTGATCATTTCCCTGGTTGCATCAACAACGGTAAGACGAAAGCTATTTTATGAGGAACTAACGTAGTATCTCTTGAGAGAATGCCTTTATTCTTGACGACGCTAGTTTTCTGATGAGAAAGCGAGTTTCATCATTGACGATTATGATAGATATACTCTACATCTCTTACAAAAATATTTACATCTGTTTGGTATACAAGACACCCATAAATCTCCTTACATACCAGTACATGTCATAAAACATATATAATGTGAAAGGTATCCAGGGTAGTATATATATAATGATACATAATAAGTGAAAAATTAAGAGTAAAGTAATCCATCTATTGATGTATAGAAAGCTATTGTCATATTTCAGTAATTAGTTGTTAAATATTTTGGAATAGTCTTCAGAGTCGAGAGGTTGTTGAGTGTTGACTATCTAGATGCTACATTTAAGAAAGGTTTAGATTCGTTTATGGATGGGATTAGATATTGGTGATTATTAATATATAATATAATTGACTACAAAGCCATAATTTGGCGGGTTTTAGTTAGTATATAGTAGTATTATTATAATGTTGTTATGACATGTGTGACCATAACTTATATTAATGATATTGAGTGGTTGGTTGAGTGGTATATAATTATATATCATCTTAGATTATATTGACTAAAGCAAATGGTGATTTGTTAAGTTACTAAACAAATATTGACTAAGCACTCATAGGTGTCATTTGTTGAGGATATTTGCATGGATAAATAATGGCATGTTATTTGTTATATGTGGTAGTAACTGAACAGTGTCTACGATAGGCCCTATGTGGCTTTATATAACTGTCTCTAGTATACTTAAGATACTTAATGTCTTAAATATCATCATCATCATCATCAACCACTTCCTTTTATTTCCCCAAGACTGGGGAAAAGGTGCGATAACATGTACCAGAAACAGAATAGTAGTAGAAGAATATGGACAAGTCGAAACGAAAGTCCAGCCTTACCATCCTTTATTATATATAATATATACCTATTTATGGGCGAGGATGTATGAAACCATCACCAATAAGAAAATCCACCCTAGAGGTTCACGTGACCGCGACGGACCTTCATACTCTCACTGTGATATCTCGCCAATGTAGGGTTCATTCCTTGTACCCAGGTGCCACATACTCCATAATACTACTCACTCACAAACCCTGCCATTACTTCACTATATATGCAGTATCTATTTTCTCACCCTGCCAAACTTACATTCATCCTCTCAGATCATTCTTTATTGCGACTCACAATACCACTATTTTCTGTCGGTCTCCCCCAGCGATTTACCAACAAACTATCACTACTATATACTATTACCATCACTAACCAATCAGATTATTTCATCCATTCGTTCCACATGACCTAAAAACAATATTATAAATATAATTACCTTTCTAAAATTTATTTCTCTCATCAATTATATATTCACCCTTATATTTTATATATACCAATATCATAAACTCTGTAATACGTTTCATTCGCATTTTATCAATCTATCCACACTCATAAACTAGCCCTTAAAGATTGATCATCTGAAAATATTACTTATAGTACTATACCTCTTATTCCAGACCATTAATTCTTACTGCTATAACATTAAACACAAATATAATGAGTTAACAATATTACCATCACGCAAAACACTAAGCGTCACATATACTTCAAGACTTTAAGCTCTATTATAAACATCACAAGGATTTAATAGCACAGCTCTTCTTCACTCACTGCAGATTTCTCAAGTATCTACTACACTGGTCAAATCATCCGTCCTCCCCTTGTGGAATAGTCTACATAACATTATATAATCCTAATATATATATCTTATTAATACCTCAGTCTAACTTATGTATCGCAGCTCATGGCTCACCATCTAGCATAACTTCACACCGAGTGAACGTTTCACTCAGCGTAACCATAAACATACTCTTAAATCTACGTATCTATAAACTATATTCCTATCACTCTCAACTGTTTACAATTCCACTCCATGTCTACAAATCTATTTTCGTATAACCAATCTTCCAACTTTTCCCAATGTATCGTCGCCGCTAAATCTCTAACCTGATTCAATTCCTAATCTCTCCGTATGACTTGTCAACAAGTCCAAAAGCAATTAACAGACTAATTGTATGTAATTGAACGATAATTTTATCTGCTAATATTAAATATATATAATTTTTAACTTTTCAATATAAAACTATAGCAATTATTTATTGTTTTATATTATATAAAAATACATACTACTACTGATAAAGTTTGAATATCAGCTTATAGATCAGTTGCCAAAACATAGTAATAATGAAATTCTGACATAAACTGTTTTGATATATAATAAAATTGGTTTTAATATTAATGGGTAGGGGGGTATATAGGAAAAAAAAATAATAAAAATTATAATAGAAGTGTATATATAAATAATATAAAATATAATATATATATAAATTGGCAATTTAACTTGAGACACACAGTCAAACTAAATTTTATTAAAATTTTTAAACATTATTATTAATTATTAAATTTTATTATTATTGTTATATTAAATTATTTCTTATTTTATTGTTAGTATTATATATAATTATAATTTAATTATATTATTAATTATATTTATTATTATTATTATATGTATTTATAATATTAATTATTAATTATTTATTATTATTATATTTAATTATATATATATTATATTACATTTATTAATATTAATTAAATTACACTTTAAATTATAATATTTGAATCAAATAAGTATATATATATATATTATATATAATATATTATTATATAATATATTAATATAATATAATATTAAACACCGTATTAATATATATATATATATATATAATATATATATATATATATATTATATATATGTAATACTATATATATATAAAATATATATATATATTAATATTATAAATATATTATATTATATATATATATATATAATAAATATATATATATATATATTAATATAAATATAATAAATATATTAATTAAAATATAATATATTAATATATATAATATTATATATATCATATTAATAATATAAATATATATATATGATATATATATATATAATATATATATATATTAAATATAGATATATATTATATAAATATATATATATAATTATATATATATATAATAATATTAATATATAATTATATATATATTTAAGATGAGCCGAGATTGAGTTCATTGGATTGGTGAGTGAGAGGAAGTTAGTAGTATAACAAAACGTATTTTAATGGAGTAGTATATATTTCCGAATAATGAGTGATGAAGAGGAGGTCAATATTGATTTTACTCATTATACAAGGGTAAGGGGAAGAAATGTAACTAAAGTATTATACGGTATAATTAGTTTAATCGATGTTATAGTGAAAGATATATATATATGTGTAAATATTTGATATGAAAGAGTTATATATAGTATGCGTCGAATAGAGTGAAGAACCTTATTTAGGTAAAGAATAAGGTGTAGTATACTATCGTTTAGAAGATGGTAGTAAGAGATTGTGTGTGAGTATAAAAATATAGTACATGAAACAAATGATGGTATTAATAGAGGAGGAGAAGAATAAATTGTATTTAGTAAATTTCGTATGATATTTAATAATTAACATGTCATACGAAATTTAACAAAAAGAATTTATACTATTGAAATTGCTTGTCATTTATACTAAAAGTATAAATCTTTCCCATTATTATGATAAATGTTGCTTATCAGTTTTCTTATTATTCAACAGAGGACGTGATTGTCGAAATAATTTATATGGTTTAGACTCTGGAGAGGTTATTTATTTTTCTGCTTCAGTTGTTTGTAATACAGTACATAGGTTACCAACACTACATTTTGGACAGATTATTAAAACATATTCTTGACTTTTAATTTAATATGCATATCACAAGTTCTAATTTAAATTATTAATTTATCGATGAAATAACTGAAAGGTATTAGGTCTTAAAAGAATCGTTTGTTCCAGAGGTAAAGATGCCTTTAGTGAACAATCCTGGGTGGAGGGAAGTCTTCAAGTTCCTCTATATTTTATGATGTGTATTGGAATTTATTGATTTTTTGATGTATTATTATTGTGGCGATCTGAAGAGAGTATTATTATCTAAACTATGATTAAGAAAAAAATTGATTTTATTAAAAGAAAGTGTTATATTATATGAGGATAAAGTTTATTGAATGTTTATAAACTATTGATCTTTCCTTATGATTAAACAAAAAATTAAAGTACACCGTTGTAGTAGTGAATCGATCTCTCACTATGTAGTAAGTTATATATTTAATGATGAGCAGCATTGAAAAAATAGTTGAGTGTATCTGTGATAATTTTTTAATATAATTTGAATATATATGGTTGAATGAAAAGGATATACGGTAATGAATGCAGAGTAGTATAGAGTATGAAAAATGTATGATAAATGGCACTTAAGGGCTGGTGCAGTTAAATCGTTGTAGAATGTAAAGGAACTAATGTAGATTGAGTTCACGCTTATATATATATAGGTATGTAGCAACATTTTGATATTAGTTAATTAATTATTAGAGTTGGAAACTATGGTCTGGCATAAGAGTATATAGATTATAAATATACAATGTTTCAAAGATGACAATCTTAAGTATTGGTGTATAGTTAGTGAAAAGAAATTTAATAAAATGAGAGATAGTATAAGAACGTATTAAAGTAAGTGTTGGTGATGAGAGGTATATTGAAGTAGTAAGATGTGAGAGAATAAATGGAAAGTACATGAAGCATTGATTTGTAAATGTGAAAGTATAATGGATGCAGTTATAAACGGCAGTTATAAACGGCAATCATATATATATAACTGATAGTGCACGTAAAGTGCTGATATAAAGGGCAGGATCCGAGAGCGAGGATGGTATGAGCAAGAAAGAAAACAGCTTAGGAATGGTCAGAAAAAAGATGACAACTAGAAGAAGAAGAAAAAAGATGGAGATCGTTCGAACGCCGAGAGAAAAGTGACGAAATGAAAAAGAAGAAGGACAACAAACAATATACATCGAAAGCGGGAGGAGACAGAAAAAAGATATTGGGACTTTGCGAGGTAAGGAGAAAAATATGGGATGATGATGAGATAGTCTCCTGAAGACAAACACAAAAAGTGATGAACCCACAGGTCCACAAAATATGCAACACGAACATATGATATCGATATAGTATTGGGGTCAATACTGCACACTCAGTACGCACGTACGCACACAATCATAGAAGGAGCTATGGATTCATTGTACTGATGCACTCACACACAAAGCGAAAGTGTCTCACAATGATTATATTTGAGTTGTATAAAAAAGGGGGTCAGCTGGTTTAATTACTTTAATAAAGGACGTGAGGTACTGTACTTGGTTACTTGCTTCATATTCTTCTCACTATTTTTATGTTAGTCGGCAAGCTATATGTACGTAACCTTGCCCTCATTTCAGTTAGAATTATGCAGCAAATCTGAGAGGTCAAAGAAACACTAAGAATGTTTCAAATCTAAGAAAAATGTAGCAAAATATCTGTTTGGGAAAGGCTAGTCGAGAGTAGAGTGTAAGATAGCGCTCTGTGCGAGAAAAAAATGGCTAGCACAATTCTCGTTGTAGTAATTGCTGTAATTCTTTAATAGTGTTTATATAATATGTGAGGTTTTGAATTATAGACAATACTTAACATGTACTTGTGTAACTTGTATATAAACAAGTATCCTTTACTTAGGTAATTCTAGGTATGAAAATAATGTTATGAAATGGGAGGAGCAAATGTGCGGTATTCATAACGACGTTTGCCCTTAATTTAAGTATCTTCTCACTAGATACAAAGAGTAAAGAATTAAAAATTTGAAGGAAACTTACGTATGTGAATTTGTCTACACGAAAAGAATATGGAACGTTGATATCTAGTGATGGCCCTATTTACTGACTTTGAGGAAGTGAGAGTAGTGTGATACTCATCCCTGGTAATTGATGTATACTTGGACGTTTAGATTAGAGTGTGTCCCCTGTGAGAGTAAAAGAAACCAAAACGACAGACGCAGCAAAATCGTTGGCCATAGTTAGCGATATAACAATCTCTCATGGAAAGCAAAAACAATGATATGCACACAGTTACCCGCTAGAGTAGTTCCGAAGAAATACCAAGACATCAGGGTGAGGCAATTGTATCCTAACAATTTCCTTACGGTAAAATCGTGTATATTTAAGAAGGTAAAATCGTCACTAAAAAAGCAGAGACTAGACAAGAACATGCACTTTATCACAAGGAGTCTAGAACCTGATTCACGACATCTCCGACCACAGATGCTTTCAAAAACCCATAGCACCACCACGTATAAAGTTCACGACAAATTTATATTGCTCTATATAACTAACAAAATGGACATAACATATTAAGAACACAACTGGGAAGTTATCGAAGATTTGGTGCCTGTAGTAGGATTTTCATCAGGTTATATTTAAATATATTAATAATTTTATGGAATTTAGCCAAGCAAAGCTAACTTTCTGTTAATATAAGTAAACAAGAATTGGATATAAATCAGGACAGTCAAATCAGTTATATAGTAATTTTTTAATTCACTCATTATCAAGATGAAAACATTTTCAAAATCTGAAAAATAAAAAATAACTTTTAATATTACAATTTCAATAAACCACTAAAATTATAAATCATAATAATAATAATACAAGAAAAGAGAAGATAATTTTTTTTATCACTTTTATAAGCTATTCTTTCTATTCTCTCCTCTAAAAAGAAATTTTGAAAATCAATTTGACACTAACATTACTCCTCTCCCAAATATGAATGAAATCTCAATAATCCTAAATACTCCTTAATTACCTATATATTTGCAACAATCTTTTCATCAAATCATTCATTATGACAAGATGACTGTCCCCAAAATGGCTCTTCATTCAATTTTCAATTCATTGATCCAGTAGGTTATTATTTAAATACTAGTCTTTGAAAAAAATTCAGAGGAGGAGTTAAGAGGCATTAAGATTATATAGACTATTCCCTATGAGGCAAAATGTTTATTATGTCCAAGATTACCCCAAGCTTACTTACAGAACAGTAATGAACTGTTGCAAAAGAAAAACTTTTACAATATAGGGCTTATTGAAAGTTACTGTGAAAATCAGCATATCCCCATGTATTGAGATATTGATATATCAACATTATGGATTTTTTATATTTGATTTTTTAATAATTTTATGGGTTATTTATGTAGTTTACTTTCCCAACAAGATTTTTATTAGAACATTAGAAATAAAAAGCCAGTAAGAAGTCACATGGGCCTATCCCAGTCAAACCAATAGAAGTAATCATCAAACAACATGTTCATGCAAATCCACAAAGTACCCTATGACTTGTCAATAACTTACATAGTATACACAAAGTCTAAAACATGCTCATGCAAATTCACAAAGCACCCTAGGGCTTGTCAATAACTTACATAGCATGCACAAAGTCTACAACTAAAAAAAAAAAAAACTATAGCTAAAAACATGCTAACCACACTACAAGCTTTAATAACTTTACAGAAACATGCAGTTAAACCTTAATAACTACTTTAACTAAAAACCTGCCAATTTGACTTAGTCAAAATCAGGATTGGCACTGGTTAAACCAAATTGATTTAGTCAGTTGATTAAATCAATTGATTGTTTTATGGAAAAATCATGATTTTTATGATTTTTTAAGCAAATTTTTTTTTCTAAATTAATAATTATTCATAGTTATCACCTGCTTAATGATAAGTATATTTCATCTATATAATAAGCAAATTCATCAATGTAGTTTCAAATCATTTTCAATAAAGAAATACGGTTGTTAAATAAAATTAGATTACATCAGAATATATAATATATATATATATATATATATATATATATATAATATTATATCTATAAAATATATCTCTACTTTTCATAAATATCATATATTATATATTATTATAAATATATTATACTATATATACCGTATATATTATTATATATATATATATATATATATATATATATTATATTATATATATATTATATATATATATAGTTTATATATATAGTAATAATATATATATATATATATAAGTATTATAATATATATATATATATATATATATATTATATATTTTATAATATACTATATATATATTATATATATATTAGTATATATATATATATATATATTAGTGATGGGACGATTAACGTCATCGTCATCGGGCAAAAATTCGGCATATGTTTTTAAAATCGTTCATCGTCACGGCAAATTTCGCCGATTATTTCCGATTAATTGAACAAATATTAAGAATTTTGAATATATTAAACTCAATAATAATAATAATAATATAATAATAATAATAATAATAATAATTAATAATAATAATAATAATAATATTATATATATATATATAGTTACTATATATATAATATATATATATATATAAGTATATATATATATATATATATATATATAATATATATATAATATTACTATATATATATATATATTATATATATATATATATATATATATATATATATATAATATATATAGTATATATATATATATATATATATATATATATATATAATATATATAGTATATATATATATATATATATATATATATATATATATATATATATATATATTATTACCCATTTGCTATGGTATGTACGGACATCCAGTGTCTAATGGTCGCCTTTCTGTAGGCGTTTCATATCCACACTGCATCCTCCAGACAACATATCAATATACCACATACTTTATCCAACCCTCCTTCAGACAACATACTTACGGAATCCCCTATCCCTTTATCCATACGATGTAGGGAGAAAAAATTGCCCCCATCGTATGTCCTGCGTGTCGTAGAAGGCGACTAAGGGACGGTGTTAGTTAGGTTGGCTGGCCATACCACTTATCTTTTGCCTAGGAATTGCTATATGCATGCCTCGGTAGAAGGTCTGTGGATCGCAGTAAGCACCTCATCTTCTGCGAAATGTATAAATCGGATCTGTATATGGAAATGTCAGGAGGAATAAAATGTTGAGGAGATGTGAGGAGAGGTGTATGAATAGATTTAGAAGGGCAAATTGACTTGCTCGCTGTGACTAAAATAAAGATGAAAGGAAACGGTGAAAATGAGTGGTGTGTGGTGTGGGTGGAGAATTGTTGTGTTGCTGTGAAGAATGAGAGGGGATAAGAAGGATTGCAATTCTGTATGAGTGAGTTGTGGTAAGAGAGCATGATAGATTTTGGTATGTGTGAGTACTAGAAGTCTAAAGTTAAATTCAATGTTTGAAAAAAGGTTCAAGAATTTGTGTGGTTGGCGACATATGATCC
>JABUQX010017523.1:22500-37500 GCA_015478945.1 Trachelipus rathkii | reverse complement strand
TTATCTATGTTTACTTTCAAACCCCTCCTTTTACACACCCTGCCAAATCTCTCTACCAATCCTCTCTAACTTCAGATTTGCCACACAAAACCAAATACTCTTCATATAATAGTATCACCACTTCTCTTTCCATTTCTTCCATCATTCTAACACCATCCCCTGCCACCCCCACCTCTAATTCGTTCATAACCTTATCAAAATACAAATTGAATAACCAAGGAGACATAACACATCCCTGCCTCACTCAGCTATTGATATTAAACCAATCGCTTTCAACTCCATTTATTTTTACACACGCTTTACTATTGTCATACATACTTTTTATTCCATTCAGAAGCGCATCACCAACACCATATATCACTAACACCTGCAATAGAGCTTCCCTATTAATCCTATCATACACCTGTTGCAAATCCATAAAACCTAAATACAATTATTCTTCTGTCTCATCATTTGTGTTCAATGTAAGCATTTGGATCCACACATCCTCTACCACTTCTAAATGCACCTTGTTCTTCACCAATCAGTCCTTTAGTCACTTGACACACTTTCGACCAAATTGCCAACATATATCTTCCCTACAACACTCAACTAATTCCCCTATAATTCCTGCAGTTACTCTTATCCCCTTACCCTTATATAAGGGTACTATTACTCTCCTCCAATCCCTCAGAACTATAACCTCCATAAAAGCTTTGTTACACAACTTCCAAATCCAGTCACCATCTCGCCTCTGTTCTTGATCATTTCACCAGTAATTTCATCTATACCAGCAGATTTACCATTTTTCTACTTTCTCACTCTACCCATTACCTCCTCCTTACTAATGACTTCATCCCCCAAATACCTATTATTTCTTGCACCATCAAACCCACACACATTCACTATCACCTCTTCATTAGGCCTCGTTGGAGAAGGTTGTGTTCTGGCTGCTCTTCCATTTTACTGTGTAATTTGTGTATTTATTGTGTTTTTTTGTGATTATAAATAGTGGTGTTAATAATAATTTGTGTATTTATTTTTTAAGTCAGTTCTTATAATTAATTTAGCACTAATATTGGAATAGGCCAAGAGTTTGATACCTAGTCCTCATAGGGGCCCCAACTTAGGAGTTTATGCATACTGTAAGTTTCGCAGGTTATTTTTGATTTACTTAAATAGAGTTTCTGTAGTGTTACTTACAATTTTTTAATAACATTTTAAATTTCTGATAATTTTAAATTAAATTAAGATTTCTCCAGATGCGCATAGGCTAGAGTTAAGAGATTTACTGCATCCTGTGTGGAGGTTCATTTGGATTATTAAATAGATTTTCTATACAGTATAAAATTACAGTCTTAAATAATTGTTATTTTAATATTGTAGTTTTGTCTGATAATTTTTAATACTTTGTTTTAAAGATAGTAGTTTATTCTTTTTAGGCTTTAGCAATATTTAAACTGTAGTTGGTAAAATAGTAGGTACAAGTTAGTAAAGTTTATAATAATTTAAAGATGTTTGCCTCTGGTGATAAACTGTGGGGTTGTGACTGAGGCTGAATATGTGAATAGCTGTGCCCTGTTTTGTGTTTTGTATTGCAGAGATGTGTTGTTAAGGAAGGAGATTGCTATGACTGACGTTGGAAAATATGGAATTGAATTGAAGGAAGTGGTATGTGGAGTTGAGAAGGAGGGAACAGTGTCAAGAAAAAGTTAGTAGGGATGTTGAGGCAAGGAGGGAGCGGGATATAAGGGTAGACAGGAAATAAGTTGATTCCCTAGCGCAGGGAAGATGAGAGGGAAAAGGATAAAGTAGTTTGAAAATAGGATCTGCAGATGACATATTATGAGTTGTAGAAATTAGAAATAATAATTTAAAGAAGAGGATCTCGAAAGTCAGTCAGCCTGTGACCTCAGTAACAGGTTTAACTGTCTTCCAGATGGGGAGGATTCAGAGATAGGGCCAATCGGTCAGGTGAATTACAAAAGGAATGTACTGCTGAATTGCAAATGGTTACTCTAAAATATGATACAAAATAGGCTAATTGAAATAGAAAAAGAAAACGATTGATGAGTTTGTTATCCATGTGCCGACGTGAGTGAATATCATGGATAGGATAGATAGAGAGAATGATTCTACCAAATGATGATTCAAATGTGATTGTGCATTGTGGGTACAAATGATATAGGACATAGAAGGTCGGAAGAATTAATAGCACAGATTATTGGAGATTGATTCAGAAGAGGAAAGCTAGTGGAGAAGGTGCATGATTTCTGGGATTTTACCTAGGTTATGTGCAGGTCAGGAATGGGGGAGTTGGGCTTTAGGTGTAAATGAAAGGTTAAGAAATTATGTTTATCGAAAATGTTATTTTTTTGGATTGTGGAGGAGGAATTTCTGGCATCATAGATCTTTTTGCAGCAATATGGAGTTTAACTTGAGTCGTTAAAGGTGTTGGTTTCAGTATAGCTACCAATTTCGAGACTTGTTTTAGCAAAAAATTAGGTATAAAGTTAGGGGTGATGGGCCAAATCTAGATATGGTATAAAGCAATATTTAACTGTAATAGTGGGAGATCAAATAAAACAGTGTTGTTACAGCTTCAAATAATAGGATGATAGCAATAAAAATCAACAGCCATTATTGAATATCAATGCTTTTACACATAACATGCTCATAGCCTTAGAAATAAAAAGCATGAACTGATATTAGTTATAGCCATCAATGAGGAATCTAGCATTTATTTGCAAACTTGGGGCATTGGTTAATGAAGAATTATATGGAGACTCCTTCAGGAATATGAAATTGATGGATATTCACTTTATTTATTCTACCAGCGTAGGAGAACAGAAGGGGTTGGGGGTCGTGGTCGCTTTATCATTAAAAGCATATTCAACTGTATTTAATGGACTCACCGACTTTGTTAAAAACTAATCATGAAATATGAATTGGTATGTGGGTTTAGATATCGTTTGATGTTACAATAAATCATATAGAATAGGGGGCATTTTATAGACCTGGCGAGAGTCAAGAATTAGATGAGGAAATTGTGAAAGAAATTGAAGACAGCATGCCACAGAAAGAAAAGGTATAGTGCATAATGGGTGAGGTTTTAATTTTCCTGGCATTTCAATGGGATTCCTCTGTCTATTCGGACCATAGTAGTTCTGTTATTTATCTAAATTGTAAACGATAACTTTTTGAGCCAAATGGTCCATGAACCCACAAGGACACGATGCACTATTAGGCTTAATATTAACTAACAATGAAAGTATGGTGGATGAGAGTAGAGGTTGAAGGAGAATTTAGGACTATATGACCATAATATAATTAGATTTAATATGAATGTGATATCTGAGGCCAGAAAAAAACTTTTATCATGTGGGAACATTTTAAGCAAATTTTAATGAATATCAGTCAGTATGTTTTAAAGATAAACCAATTAGGGTGGCAAAGAGACCTGTTTGGTGGAATAGATAGAAAAGAGATTAAAATCAAGAAAAGCGTAGAGTGTTTTAAAATATTCAAGGTAGTAATAGGAAAGATGATTTAGAAAATTATAGGAAAATAGAAACCAAACTTAATCAGTCAATAAGAAAGGCAAAGGAGACGGCAGAAAATTAATTGTAGTGCAAGGTAGGAATAGTAATAAGGACCTGAAGAAGCTTTCTAGCTTTTATAAATTATTAAAAGTAAGAATAGGACAATTGTCCAATTAAAATTGATCAAAATTTTTAGTGAGTTTCAGATAAGAAGTGGTCAACATTTTCAATGCCTATTTTTCCTTCAGTGTTTACTGAGGAAAGATTAGATAATAGTTTGGAGACTAATAGTTCTTTGTATGGATGTAACAAATAGACTTACAGAATTTGAATTTTGACGTAAAAGATATTAAACTTTTACTAGACCATAATGATCCAAGTAAAAGCTACAGGCCCTGATGGTTATATATGGTAGAATTCTGAAGTAGGGTAGTACCAGCATTGCAAGGCACTGTATTTGCATTTTTTAAGTGATCCATAAAATTTGGTGATGGTACCAGATGACTTGGCGAAAACGGCATATGTTGTGCCTATTTATAAGAAGGAAAAGAAGATTTGGGAAATTATAGGCCAGTTTAGCTTAAAACATCTCTGGTTGTAAGGTTCTGGAAGAAAGGTTACTGTAAGGTCATTATACAGAAATATTTAGAAGATAACAAAGTATTGTATGACTCCCAGCACGGTTTCAGGAAGGGTAGGTCATGTCAGACAAACCGTTTCAGAGATTTAGGAACTACAATTATGACTGCATTAACTGAGGAGAATTCCAGTTCAGATATTATATATTTTAGGACTCTAGCCAAAGCTTTGATAAGATTCCCACATAAAGCTGATAGTTTTTGCAATGTGGTATAGGTGGACAGTGGTACATGGTTGGATTAAAGAGTGGTTGTGGATATAGAAAAGCACAGTGTTGTACAACTAAATTGGCAATTAATCATTCATGGGAAATAGTTGAAGGACGGTGTCCCCTCAGGGTCAGTGCTTGGGGCCACTCTGGTTCCTCATATATAAATTTATTTAGACCAGGACTTAAATGCTAAGGTGTCTAAGTTTGCAGATGATACCCAAAGTGGCCACCTCAGTAAGAATAGTTAAGGATGTTAAAGATTCAAAAAATGATCTTGTAAAAACTTCCTTGGGTGGACAGACAAGTGGCCAAATGAATTTTTAATAGTAAAAAGTGTAGTTAAAGGTTCTTCACTAGGTTACTCAAATAAAAGTTTTAATTACGATATGAATAGTGATTGGTAATGGTTTGAGTCTGTGGACCAAGAAAAAGATTGAGGTGTGATTATAAGCAGCAATTTGAAAGTAGCCAATCAGTGTTTGGAAGCAAGGAATAAAGCTAATAAGATGCCGGGCATAATAAATTGCAATGTTGTTTACAAGAGCAAGGAAGTAATAAGTAAACTGTATAATAGCTATGTTAGGCCAGTAATAGAGTATTCTGTGCACAAGTATGGGCCCTTATTAAGAGAAAGACTAGATATGCCAGAGAGAGGTGCATGTCAGCAAGCAACAAGGATTGATTTCTGGGTTTGAAGGTAAGAGCTATGAGAGAGAGGCTGAAGGAGTTAGGAATGTTTTCTGTAGAAAGGCGATTTCTCAGAGGGGACATGATACAAGTCTACAAAATTTTTACATCTATTGATAATACAGAAACCAATAAATTCTTCATAGTAGAGCATGGACAGGAGACCAGGGGGCATAACAAGAAAATTGAGAAGAAAGCATGCCATCTTGATATAAGAAAGGATTCTTTCAGCGCAGAAAACCAGAGGAGAGATGAAAAAGAAAAGGAATACAAGAAGGAATCATAGAATGAAATTAAACATCTGCAAGAATTATTCAAGAAGAGAATGCTTTTGAGAAGAAATGTTTGCCAGGATTTAAATTGTGAACAAATACTTAAAAGTTTGATTTACTATTCGGAATTTTAATTATTGAAAAATTTAAACATTAAATTATTTTTGTATCAAACTGAGGTGGAGGAGCTGTAAATATTTTGGAAACGTTCCTTTTAGTAACTTATAATTATGAAAACGATATTTTTAAATTAATAAGAAAATTTAAAAGAAGAAATCAATAAATTGAAATCATTAAATTCTGGCAACAGAAGTTGGATTCTCAAAATACGGTTACGAAACTTGAGAACAAAAATTTCTGTCTGATTGTGAGGTACTGAGGTACTGAAAATAATGATAATAATGATAGTGGTAGTAGTGATAATGGTGATGGTGATAATATTGATAATTTAAAATAATGATAGTGGTAGTAGTGATAATGGTGATAATATTGATAATTTAAGTTAAAATATTGTGAATAGTGATGAACAATAGTGAAATATAGTTAAATTTTGTGAAATATAGTGTATAAGATTAATAATAATAATAATAATAATAATTAATAATAATAATTAATAATAAATAATAAGTCATAATAATAATAATTAATAATAATAATAATAATGGTGATGATAGTGATAATAATGGTGATGATAGTGATAATAATGTTAATAATAGTGATATTTGTTTGTATATATATATATATATATATATATATATATAATATATATATATATATATAGTATATTATATATATATATATATTATCATATATATAATATATATATATATTAATATTTAGGGATGGGCCGGATAGTGGAAGTTAGCGGATACCGGATTTCATCCGGCTGAAGTTAAAACCGATACGGATATCCGGCTCCGGATATCGGCGTCTGTTATAATATAATAATATACCGGTATATATATATAAATATATATATATTATTATTATATATATATATATTTATATATATTATATAATATATATATATATATACTATATATATAATATATATATATATATTACAGGGTTCACACTGAATTATGTTACAGCGGTGTATCACCGTACGAGATGTTTAAGTATGAAAATGTATGTTCGATTATTTAATTTATTAAGGAGGATGGGATATGTTACGTTAGGTGTCTGCGCACGCGCAAACGAAAACGGTAACATGTCTTATTGCAGTGTAGCTTCATCTAATATTAATGTTGTAAATTGGTTGTTTCTCTCGTGAATATTGTTAATTTAGATTTTAATTTTATTTTTATTGTAGTCTTATCGTGTTGAAATATTGCAGATAAAAGAAATTGAGAGTGAGGCTATTAATTATTTCCTCTCTCTTGACATTTTATTTATGAATATCAGCGTTGTCTCATTACTACGTTCATTATGAATACTATTCAATTATTATATGCAGAAATATGATATACTATATACTAGTAGTTTAAATATCTAAGTTTAGTTATGTGTGAAAATAGTTTGAATAGAAAACATAATTTGGTTTAAATTCTCAAATGTAAATCCAAGTAGTATCTCAGTAAATGTATAAGTATCTGAGTATATGACATAGTAATGTGATTGATTATATATTACGTGTGGATAATGGTACTTTATATGTATCATTATATAACAAATATATTTCTAATCTCTAATGGGATTTATCCACAGATGACTCAAGAATGTGTGGGGGTGTGTAATGCTTATGATAGGTCTTATATGATGCGTTTTCCAATTCTTATATCTTTTCATTATCTATTTATTGTATTTACAATTAATATGTATTGTTCGAAGACATTCCAATCTCTACTTATATGACGATTTTTAATATGTCTCAGCCCTCATGAGTCGCTCTCTTATCTGGGTATACCATTGCATGTCAAATGTCTCCTCAATAGTTCGATAGCAGATTTGTTAGCTCTCCAATCTCCCTATTCAATGTCGTTGTGCTTATTCGACGATGCTATGTGAAGAAATTATTCAAAGTTAAATTATGTTCACATTAGGTATATTCTAGACTCGACCTGCCTTGTAAAACAGACACGAGTCTCCTTTTTCTTTATGTTTTGAATAAGTAATTTTCATATCTACTCAGTACTCGACCGTTTCCTTAGGAACTTCTGTTCATATTATTATTATTATAATATTGTTGGTGATTATTTAATTATTATATATTAATTATATTGTGATATCGATTATTTTTATATTATCTCGCGCATCGATCTCATAGAATGGAAATGGAGACCGATAGATCTTTATCGTATCCTCCATTAGTATCCTCTCTCCTCCTCGGAAAATAAGGTTGATTTCATGTCGAATTATTATGGTTATTATTTAGGAATCTGATCACATTAGTAATATTGATTGATGATTTTACAATTGTTAGAACTCTATGTAGCAACCTCATTCATTGTTTAGTGATTAATTTATTATTCTATCTGTTTGTATTTTATTTCATTTTAGTTTTCTTAAAAGTGTATTATTTATTCCTATCTCATGGATGGTATAAAACATGTGGAACTGGCTGATAGGAATATGGAATTATGTTAATTAGGTAGATCGCCGATCTCTCTTGTCAAAATTTTACGCCTCGATAAGAATGTTAGGTCTCTCCTCTAGAATATAAATTCCTACCGTATTGTAGTATTTTGTGTTATTATTTAATATATATATCCTACATCAAACGATTGTACTAGAGTTATGAGACCTTTGGTGGGATGTCTTAAGATGTGAATTTTTATTATGTTATTTGTGGGATTTGTTTCCATGCCCAAATGTCTGAAGTACTTCCATCTCTTAGTTATTATTGATTAATATTTATATAAATACCGTTATAGATTGGGTAAAGTGAGATTCATCGGTCCATAAGATATTCAATAAGTGCAAGAGAATTAGCATACATTGTAGAAAGGAACAATCTCAAATGATAGTCCAGGAATTTTCCTAATGTTTGATCTCTTTTTTATCGTCTTAAGCATCGAGATTAGCGAACTATTTATAAATGTCACTAATTTTGTTAATAGGCTCTAATATTATTATATTGAATAACATATGTTAGTATGACACACGTATTCGTAGATAGAGTTTCCTTATGACTTATGTCAATGTAATGTGTATCCGAACTAGACTTGCATCGTATAATTAGATGGACTGTTTGGATTTCTATGGGATGTTTTATAGAGAACGGTCTCTCAGTTTCAAAGATGTTATCGAAAATGTTACGGAGACTGAACGGCCCCCTCCCGTATGTCTAATTATAGCGGGTTTAAACGATCGTCCCTATGATTACCTATGTAACAGTTCGTGTACAATACATACTCGCATAAAATGCCATTTGATTATTGGTCTCTTTGATTGTAGACTTTAGGTTTATCGATCGATGTGATGATATCGTATTATGTTCTCCATTAATATTCTTGCTCAAGTCATAAGATCTCTATTTTACGTAGCATTTCATGATTTTGATAATAATTAGTAAATTCATACTCCACCTTCCTAATTAATTGTTTGTCGAACGAAGTGTTCGATATTCGATATTCAATAATAAAAGAGAAGATCATTACATGGATATCATGCAGCTAGTGATACCTCAAATGATACGGCTTATGTCGAATGATAAACGAAACCAAAATTAATCGTGTGTAAGTTTATACGAGTTTCGGCTTATATAGATTCATAGTGTCTCGATCTGGTGTGTGTTAGTGGATGGTGGATAACCTTCGATAAGATGATATTAGTGATATTTGTGTTTGATACCATCATTTACAGTATAAAGGAACATCGTAATTTTATTTTAATATTATGAAGAATATAATTATGAGCATCTACTTCTCAATAACTATATATTCTCTATGCTTATGGTATATTACTGCATCATACGAAGTATTGTTTTTTTTATTTAATATATTTAAGTTATGTCATAATTCATCTTTATGTTAACTTATTTATCGTTGTGTTCATTTTATATTGTATTTTTATAATTTTTTTTTTTTTATTTAATTACTATAGAATAAATGATTCCATTATCTTTTTAATTATTTACCTGTTATTATAATGTGAGTTACTTAATACATAAAATATATATTATTTCAATATTATTGATAAATATATTGGTTTTTTTGTTATGCGACTATCTAATTAATTGTTTTAACGTAAGGTAGACGTGTTCTTAGTATGTTTATATTGTGGATATTATCACAATTAAGTGCCGGGTGAGTTAAAGTACTAATTAATTCACATATCAATAATTTTCGATGTGATTAAAATACTGCGGAAAATTATATGGTTTGATAATTTAGAATTTATAAAAGTTTATTCTATTTTTTATTTTATAATCAATGTGTGGCCTATTTCTCACTTATGATGCTCCTCAATATAACAATTTTAATATACTTATTTCCTAGTTCAGACTAATCTCTATTCGGTGTAATAGTTTATTTTTTGGATCCAAGTGACATTATCGAGTAATATCACATAAAAAATCCATTAATATTGCGTCTTTTATTATTGTGCGAAATAGACTACATTATACATTATATTTAATTCGAAACTTTTTAATACCAGGTTTAGATATTTGATTATTTACACTTACACGATATTTTCTAGATAATATATGGTGTCGCTTTATAACATCTTCCCCGCTCATTTCTAGCGTTGTAATACTACTCCGCTATCATTGTGTAACTATTACACGCATTGAGTCACCCCTGTATAAGTTGATTAATTATATATTATTAACGTTTATTATTACTCATTAGTATGTAAATCCATTGATTATACCTTTGCAAATATCAATATATTTAATATTAAGGTAAATGTAATTGAGTAGTTTTATATAATATACTTCATTGATCGTTTGTGCTCTACCTTTATCATGTGAGTGTTGGTGTTTCCGGCAAATTTAAGTTCCGCAATTCCGCTCATAACTGCGAGTTATTGAATTACTCCAAATATAAATAATTAAATATTGTGCGGGAATCTTGCGATTGCATTATTATTGGATAATTGCATCATATCGCATTGTGGTGAATGTGGTCAGTGTTAGCGGTTAGATCTCAATCTAATGGTGTCATATTATATCATATTTCTGTGCGAATTCTCAGAGTTAGAAGTGATTCTGATCTCTCCAAAAAAAAATTGTGGAATTTCTGTGAGTGGAATTGCCACTACTGTAATGTTTATATATTTTCCACCAAGTCTTGATATACTCCGTGGCCCATCTTTTAAGTACCAATATATGCTTTCAAGTCTATTCAACTGTATATATATCGGACAGGGGGATTTTTGCATCTTCGGAACTATTTGATGTAAGAAGTTTTTTAGTAATATAGAAGTGATAATTAACAAATAATACATGAAGGTGTACGCATGAGGATCGCTTTGTGCGGTGCATGGTGCGGTAGATGCTGTGCAGACCACACAATTTTATTATTTCATATGTGTTTGTCTTATTATACAAATTTTTGACGGTGTAAGTTAGACAGGAACTAATTCGATATTGTATGACTAATTCGATTGTCGACACCGATAATATATTTCAGATCAACAAACGAATGATATTTTATCTCTATATGTATGAATACGTACTACAATCGAGTGATGAATAAAAATCTAATGTATTATTTTGAAATTTAACATTATGGTTACCCTAACATCGAATAGTCTTTTAATACAAGAATATTTAGTTAGTATTAGTGTAATGTGATATTTGTATTATTAGATTTAATTGATTATTTATATAATATATATGTTAATTTATTTAATATATATTAATTAGTTATTTAATATGATTAATTATTATAATCTGATTATTACTTTTAATTACTTATTAATTTATTTCAGTTAAAATTTATTTTATATTATTATTAATATATATATATATTATATCCTAATATAGAACTAATAATATTTCATATTATATATTTAGTATGAAATTATGCAGCTAAATTTTCTTTGTATTATATTTTCATTTAATTTTATAAAATATCTCAAAATAGTGTTTATATATACATTGTATACCGTATAATATAAATTATATGATTTAAATCTACTTTATACGTAAAGTTATTAAAGGCTCGAAGTGACAGATCACATGCCTAGAATAGGCGCTGGTAAGAAGGGTAGACGTAGTACTAGGGTAAATAGTATACTAATACAAAATAACCTCATAAACAGGTATTTTAAAAAATATATTAAAAAATCATTTATAATAATACTTTATGATATAATTATATCAGGGTAGTGATAGATATAATATATAAGTTTACTAATATTGAATTTCTCAATACTCACTCTAATTCTAGAAATACTTCCCGCCTATCGAGGTCAACAATGTGACCTGATTATTCTTTGTGAATCATAATTATTAAGTTCTAAGGGTTCATCCGTAGTATTTTATAGTCGTGTTGAAGTATAAATTAGTATCAGTTGTATGATACTCCATCGTAATTAGTTTCGATTAGTCATGTGCCATGTATAAACCCATATGGTATTCTCTCGGCCCAGTACCTACTGTTCATACGATCACTCTCTATAACATGTATCCTGAGTGGAGTTCCGGTATACGCCATCTCGAGCTCAAATGCAACGCATCTCGAGTCTGTCTCGGAAATGCATAGTGTCTGGTGTAATATTCGGAGATACTCGTTTATGTGCGACTTACTCCTCAATGGCTAATTTAATATCCTCATTGGTATGTAATTTTTCTAATATCTTTTTACTTCTCATTTTCTGTATAGGGATTTGTTATGTACTTCTCTTACTCCGTTCGAGTTTATCTCGCTCCACTATTTATGATTTTTGAACTTTAATTACTGGTAGGTTGCTCTATATATAAAATTAATAATTTTAGCTTAAATGATATATATTTGATATAAGTTATAATAATATGTTGATTATTCAATTATAATTAAATTTACACATTATATTATTATGGTTAGGTATTTATATTAACTCACTTAAATAATCGATAGTGTGTAACTTCTAATTAGTTTATATATTATTAAGTTACAGGTGTTTCCACTATAGTGGGATTTCCAAATTTAGACTTTACTAGGTCCTATGATTTATTGATAATTATCTCCATATAGTTGACTTTTGTGTTAGATTATTGATTGGTAATCCTATTTACTATCATTAAGTAATTAATCCTTATCTAGGTAGTATCAATATATCGCGAAAATGATTAATAAGTAATAGGATAATAGGTAATGTAGTGTGTATATATTATAATAGCTCACTCTATGTTATATATATGTATTAATAATATGATCTCATATCGCTAGACCTCTCATGTGTATTATTGTGCACCGTTATGTACCCGCATAGCCAGTAATACGCGCGGATTCCGTGGATTACCCGAAAATACGTCTATTCTCTCTTTAGCTTTTCCTTACTTTCCACGACCCACAGTTCCGATTTTTCTGCCTTCGAGCCAAATTGCTTTTCTTAGGTGACCGCAGCTACTCCTCATTAATAAGAATGTGAATCTTATATTACTTCCTCGGAATAGTAATGAAATACAGCCAAGGGCAGTAATAAGATAGAACATTTGTTGTACTTGCTAAGGGCAACTCAGGATTGCAGTTCCGTTGTGACATTGTTACAAACTAAAGTATACTTTTAGCATATATATTTCACTGTGTATAGATAGTGCACCAAGTAATATTTAATTATATTAAATCTGACAGGCTTTAAAGTGAGAGATTAAATTGATTAGGAAACATAAAGGACCGCTGAACAAATTACGCAGATGAGCACAGACACGGGCTTTAAAGTGAGGGAGATTTAATTCAGCAGGAGAATAAGGAAACACAGGATTATGTGAAGAGAATTCCACAGAACAGAGATGAGCAGGAAAGAAATAAGCACCGCAGCGAACTAGTCTGGAGTACTAATATCAACACAAAACTTCATGTGCCGGGAACACAGCACCCTTGATTTAGTTGTACCGGGGGGGGAATTTTGTTTACAGTCACTTTACAAAACTGGTTCGCCGGGATTTAATAAAGTTTTAAGATGGTAACTAGTCAGTATGTGGAGATATCCACTTAGAGCACTATGCGCAATACTGTACCTATAGAAAAGAGATAAAGCACACTAATAGACAACGCGCATGCACTTGCAAAAAGAATAGAAAGGGTCAGTGTGAACTAGCACATGGAAGAGAGATTAGCTCTTATATGCTCCTTTTGTCTTTGATTCACTCCTAATCTCTCAAAAATCGTGATGCCACAGAGAAATCGCCATTCCCGCCCTGCAGATATGAGAGCCAGTACTCCATGAAAAGAGTCGCGGATCTCAACAACGGTTCAACTACGTATAAGCTTGGTGACACTGTAAGGCTCGAAGAATAGATCGTGATCTAGACAGCTCTCGCAGTGCAGTTTGAAAACAGAATTTCAGGTTTCCTTGATGGCCACCGCTCTCACCCGTTGTCGACCTCTGTCTGAAGTGTTACTTGAAGACAATATTTTTTTTCTGCATTGTAATAGCCAAGGATTGTATATTATATGCTCACCACAGGAGAGACGAAGAGAACTGATCGAAGTCATTTGAACTCTAGGTGTCTTAGACGATATGGGAGTATTGTCAGAAGATGGGTTCCTCTCTAATAGTGAAGTTGAATTTCACAACGGTGGAGACTATTCACCCACGCAGAAATTCGCTATCCAATCAGCAGAGTAGATTAGAGAGGGAAGACGCAATAGGTGAGTAAAAGAGTCTAGAGCAGAATTGAAAGTGACGCATATGAAAATGCAAAATCTGCAGGGGTAGCGCAGTATATGTTCGGCATATGAGTGGATAGAGTTCGCGAATATGGCGAGGTGAGGGGGAATCAGGGCGGTATTACTGAAAAGCGTCCGAGTGAAAGTTGAAAGTGAGGAGGTAAAGATATTTCATCCGTTTATTTGGCTTGACACAACTACTCTGGATCGCAGGAATTCTGATCAAGTAGATAAAGATTAGTGCGCCCCGTTATGTCTAGAACTTGCTACCCGATATAGATTTGGAGCGAGTATATGAAAAGAAAGCTAGACATTAAGTAAGCAAGAGAAGAAGGAAAACCCAAAGAAGAGGAAGGAGCTTTGGAAATTGATCGGGTTGTGGGAAATACGAGAAACTTCGTACGTTTTTCTTACTTAAAGAGTTTTATGGGTTCGATGTCAATAACCTTCGACATTGGGTACAGTAATTAGCTTTGGGGCTCACTCTCTAGAAGCCCCTCTCCCTACACTAAGCATATAGATCTCCCCCCGTCGTCTCCTAAAGAGGCTCAGACGAATAACTCTCTCATAATCTCGTGTGATAGGATATGTGATATATCAAGCTAATTTTAGGAACATATCGTAGTGTGTAACCCGAAGCCGTACTGATATCGGATCGGAATAAGTGATAGAGGATTTATAGAGTAGGACTCTCTAATGAGAAGTTAGAGAAACCTTCTTCTCTTTGTGGAGCACATCTGGCATCCAAAACCTGATTCAAAGTGTCGGCTTCTCAAGAATAGGGTGTCCGCGATAGTTAGAAGGCGTCTCGAAGACGCGGCTTACCCTTTTCTAGGTATTAATTATGTTTTGGGCATATTGTGGTGGTTCTATATAACAAGAACGAGTGGGCGTGAGTGGAAAGTGCT
>JABUQX010017523.1:7500-17500 GCA_015478945.1 Trachelipus rathkii | reverse complement strand
AATCCAATTCCAATTTTAAATATTATTTTATGTGATAATTTTTTGTTGCATTATTTTCTAATACAATTAAATAAATAATAAATGATCAATGGTGAATAGATTATTTTCCATTCATATGAGCGCGTTTGAAGCACTCTTTGGCCTGTTTTAGACTTTGTGTATACTATGTAAGTTATTGACAAGCCCTAGGGTGCTTTGTGGATTTGCATGAACATGTTTGGTGATTGATTCTATTGGCTTAACTGGCACAATCTCGATAGGCTTATGTGGCTTCTTACTGTCTTTTTATTTCTAATGTTCTAATGTTCTAATGTACTAATGTTCTAATGTTCTAATGTTTTTCTATTCAATTAGAGTTTCCGGCGTTATCGGTCCTTTTTTAAGCTCTCTTAATAACTCATTCAAATTTAATTAACTTGTTTAAAAACCCAAATGTTTTTCTTTATTTGTCAGAGCCATCACTAAAGACAATGTCGATGGAGTATAGTGGTGTTCAGTATTATTTAATAGTATTAATGTAACGAAGTTCTGGCCGATCCTGTAAATCAACCATCAAATATTCAAGATATGGGTATATATATGATTCGTATATCCTACAACCTCTTGCAAATTTAGAGTATTTCCTATACCATTGGTATAAATAAAGTCATGTCGCAAGTATTTCAAATAAGTATAATACTAATTTTTGCTTTTCTTGTTTATTTATGTTCTTTTTATTCTTTTATTTTCTTTTTAAATTTCAGAGAATTATTTTAATATATATATGAATAATAATGTGAAATCAATACAATATAATTATTAATTTTTCTTTCAGCTTTAAAGGACACTTCTACGGGTACGGATCATATGTTAGCATCTTAATAGCATACTTAGTTGGGTACTATTGTTCCAGACTAAAGTTTTAAATTTCAGAAGAATTCATGATTGACGTTGCAGTATAATATATAAATTATATATATGATATAATATATTATTATTATATATATAATATTATATATATTAATATATATATAGTAATATATAAATATATTAATATAATTATATATTATTATATGAATTAATAATAACTTATAGAAATGTTAATAGAACACAACTCGATACCGTTATGGATAAGATTATATTATATATATAAAAGTATAATAATGTTTGAATGAAAACCTAATAAATTTTATATGTGAAAAGTAGAGATAGAAAGCTATAGTAATATTTAAAATATTTTATAAATCTATGATGAATATTATAATTTTCAACTTCTTTTTTAAATGAGGAGAAATTCCATCTGTTTCTAAAAACGCAGAGTATATGATATAATGATAATAATAATGATTTTCTATAATTATATATATATATTTAATTATATATATTATATATATACTAATATAACCATACAACAAAAGTATGTTATACTACTACACGTATAAATTAATCGAAAATATGAAAATATAACAATATATAAAGTTTATTACTGATCAACAAAATATAATATAATATTCATAATCATTATTATTATATACCGAGGTAGTATATATCTTATATACTCTATACTGAATCAAGTTTCATCATCTTGCAATATTTCCATAAAATTTAGATTTATATCACCTAAATAACCACGATTACCAAACCTACATAATAAATTTTAATATTATATATTAAACCAATCATCATCTATCATACTCCCAGAAAGTAGACTGTACGTCTATCCAGCAGCAAGCAGCAGGTAGTTACCTCCATTATTGTATATTAATTTCCGAGTTCTGTATAATACGAGTTCTTCAAGCTATAATAAAGTGTTTAATCACACCCATGCTTATCGATTGGCTCTTGCTCGTGGCATAACTCTTTTAGTCCGGCTTGCGACGTCATATATATCTTAATCCATAGCAATAGATTTTCACACCATAGCACTGCAAAAAGTACTATCATTATGAACAAAATTTCCCACCTGTTTACGTCTTTACCTCATCTTTTGCACGAGATACGAGTAAAACGAATGGAAAACAGATACGTACTACAGCTCCAATCCACCATGCGAGAAATTTTCTACTTTGTGTAACTAATTCTCCAAAAAAAATCACTAGCCATAACTCACCTAACGTTAATATATATAATATTATTCTAATTTAATTACTAATTTCTTACATTAATTTCAGCATAATAAATCAATAACCATACTATTGTATTCAATGTTATATATAATACAAGATAACATCATATATCTTACATATAAGTATTCATCCTATGATATTCATTATGACCAGGTATAATGGTGGGCAAATGTTTTATAGTGAGTGATGATATGTGTGCCTCAGTAATAATGATAAATATATATATTGCAATAGGCCGCTGTGTAATAGCAGTAGTAACATTATTACATACAAAAAGAACACTTATATGCTATAATATGCATCATAATATCTCTATGATTTCTCTCTCATTAGTATATGATTATTTATTAGTCCTTTTGCTATAGTTACCCTGAAGTGGTGCCAAACTTTGTAATATATATTATACTATTATATCATATATATTATATAAATTATTATATCTATATTAAACTATATCATTATTAAGCTAGCTGCTCACAAATGCACTGATAATCTACTACCCTAATAAATTATTCTTATCATATACCTTTATTTATATCTCTAATTTACTGATATATCTCGCATACTACACTACTATGGCATACATAATATATTATACTCTCCTAACTAATATTATTGATAATAAATATAACTTAGAAAAATTATAATATACTCTTTCTCTCATCATCTTCTACTATCATTCATCACTCTCTCTCATTATCATTATATATTACATCTTATCTACTTTATGCTCCTCTCTCTCTGCCTTTCCATCCTCTCCTCTTTTCCTATTATATATGTTACTAATAAATGTTATGATATAGACCGTATTGGAATACATATACGGTTATATATTATTGGATATAGTATTCACATAGTATTTTTATATTATACTATATTCTATATTATTATTAAAGATATATTTTATATATTTATTTATATTTTTTTTTTAATAATTTTATATTTTTATCTTATATATTATATATTATAACTATAATATATATTTTTACTATATTATTATATAATAATCATTTATTTAACCCAAACTATATCGGCTGATAAAAAGGCAAGTTTAATATTAATATATATGATATAATAAATAAATTTTTTTTTAATTTTTTTTAAAAAAATATTCTTATTTTTCACATATTTCCAAAACAACTAACGAAAATCATTTTAATATTTAAACTCTATTTAAAAATACTCAAGACAAAATAAGATATTCTACCCCCATGAAAACTTTTAACTATATGAATCTTAGCATCAATCCTCCCGTCAAATCAAAATCCGAAAAATAATATGAATGTAAAAGCTTATAAATTAAACATATAAGTAATAAAATTATTTAATATTCTTATTTTAAGCGCCCCTCTTCCAAGCCCGCCTGAATAATAGTACACAAAATCCCAATAAAAAACATAATTTCTTTCTAAGCATACGCTTTATAATTTTAAAACCGAATTTTCTTGATCAAAAAATTCTCAAAAATAATTATTATATTATTATAATATTTATATAATAGTATAGATATAATAATAAAATACTATATAAATAATATATTAATATTAAATAAAAAAATATATATTATAATCATATGTTTAACCCAAGGAAAATGCTTACTAAAAAATGTAAACAAAGACTAAGTTAAAATAAAAAATAAAATTAAGATCGCATAGCACGGCTCATATATGGAAGTCCAATTTTCTAGTAAAAACCAGACGATGACGGTATTAATGTTAAATTTTAGTTTAATTAATGATTACGATAATCTGTTGTTGATTGTTGTGTTCTTAATCTTCTCTTTTTCATTTTTCTTCTTCTCTCCTTTTTTCCTCATCCCTCTCTTCCCTCTTCTTTCTTTCTCGACTTCTCCCCTCTCTCCTCTTTCTTTTTCTCTCTTCTTTTTCTCCTAAATAATAATAAAAATAAATAATAATAATAATAAAATCACATAAATAATTAATTTAAATTTTAATAATAATTTAAAAATAACTATATAATAATAATATATAGATATAATAAATATATATAAATAAATATTATAATATATAAACTTAATTATTAATTATTTATTTATGTTTTATTATTTTATATATTATTTTTATATTATTATATATATTATATTATTACTATGATTAGGTTAAACTTAGTTTGTGTGGTTTAGTTGTTGATACTAGTTGATAGTTCGGTTAGGTATAACATGCCATATAGAAAATGTTCTATAAAATATCGAAAAAAATTCTGCGCTCATTACCTCGGGAAAGGATAATTTTTATTAATATTTAGTACAAAGAAATTACACAAAACTTTTTCCAAAGAATTTATTCGAAAATTTTCATTCTACAATAATTGATTTCTGCATTAAAATTTTTTTCAATGCAGTTTAGAGATTCAAGGCCACGTCTTTCTTACATTTTTGCAAATATGCAGCTCTAATTCCGTTTTAATTAGTGGTAATTAATTAAATTAATTTAACTAAAACTTAACAAATATATATTATATTATTGAACTACTCCCACTTTGTTTTTCAAACATACTTCGAATTTATTGCCTTACGTTTTTTCATTAGAAGACTTGAAAAATATCTACTATTATAATTCCAATAATATCAATTTCATAAATATCAACATCAATATATATCGAATTTTATAAAATATTGACTCCGTTATCATGTTTTTTATTAAATTGTTAAAGTTTATTTTCTAACATTCCAATTACTGATTTCAAGATTTAATTGCCTTCTGCTAATTCAGACGGCTAACCTATCTTCACATTTCTCGTTTCATTTTGTTCCCCCAATTATCTTTTTTTTCCTTTATAAAATTTATAAAATTAAAATTTTACTAATGTTGCTCACTTAAGTTGTTTTATTTTTTTGACAAGCAATCTACTACAAAAATTAAAAAAATAAATGTGAGCAACCATAAAACAGTCATATAATTTATATGGATAATATAATTATATATATAATATATATATATATATAATATACTATAGATATATTATTGTAAATTTAATTATAATTATAATTATATTTTAAATAAATTAATATATATAAATATAATAAAACAAATATATATTAACAATAACTTATTATTATATATTATTAATATATATATATTATTATAATATATATATATATAATATAATATATATTATATTATATAGTTTAGAGGGGTACAAAATCTTTTCGGGCCAGAAAAAAATTTTTTCTCATATATATATATTATATATATATAATTTTATTATATATATTTAAATAACAATATATTATATATATTTATATATATTTTATTATATATATTTATATTTATAATTTTATATAATTAATTATATTATATAGTATATATATATATATAATATAATATATATATTATAATATATTTATAATATATATGTATAGTCAAAATTATACTTTATAAATAAATTATTTTTTTATCCTATGTATATTTATGTGTTTTTCTTTAGTTATAATATATTTTTGAAATTATATTAATATTAATATTAAGGGGAAACAAATTAAATTTCTAAGAAAAGGAGCAATAAATACTAAAATTTACCTTAAAAGTAACTAAAAACCGATTAGTGATCAAAATTCCGGAGATAAGCATCTTGTTTTTTTCCATATTTCGACTGGCCAGAATCAATCTTCTCCCAATCAAGTTATTTCTTCAAGAGTTTCAATGTCTTAAGATGTTGAAACTTTTTCTCAAGAGTGGGACCGGTAAAATTCCTTTTGCACAGTTATTATCTAAAAAATGTGATGCAACAGAAATAGGTTTTATGCTTTTCCAACTCCACCAAAAATTTTCCCATTTCTTGCTTTATTAAACTTCATTAGTTTTTTCGAGATTATCTTAAAAGTTACACAAATCTTTATATACTTATATGTTGGGGCATATACCACCTTTTTGCCTTGACCAAATTCTGCCAACTTAGGACATCAGTCTTTATATATTAAAAAAAAAATCTCTATCCTAATGCTGAAAGTAAATCACCCTAAAAAAAAGGGTGTATAAAAATACCTAAAAGGGTTAAAAAAGTGGTCGGAAGTAGGGATGTTGCGTCTTATTTTGGAAAAATGTTAATTTACTTGATACAGCAAATTTGCATACCCAGCGCTCAAAGAACACTACCACATTCTTACAAAAAAATCGGCGGAAATTCTATTGTGATTTTTCTCTGATGCTTCACAGGTTTAGTTTTCACTAAAGGATTTACGAAGATTTGTCCTGGACCGGGAGACGAAGTGATATAAAAAATATTAACCTCTGCATATATATTATTATTTATTAAAGGATATGATACTTAAAAAATTTTTTTTAGTGTCAAAAAATTTCGGGGCCATGCCCCTGCCCCTAGATGACCCCCACTGTATATATCATTATATATATATACTAATATTATAATTAATTATAATATATTATAATATTATATATATAAATATTATATATATATATATTATATATATATAATAATATATTATAAATAATATATATATATATATAATATAGTCATATTATATTATAATATATTATATTAAATTATAATATATAATTAATATTATAATTATATATATTATAGATATAATTTATAATCTATATATATATATGATATATATATAGTTCGGGGTGTTTATTGATGCAAAAGTCCTTATAAATAACATACCTCTACTTTATAATAAGCCTGTTTATATGGGCATGTTTACAAAAGTAACGCTAGTAAAGATAAACCGAAAAAAACGCAATAAAGATATTTTTCAAATTGGGACCTTGAAAGGAGTACTGCAAGTCCCAAAAGTTTCATGTTTATATTAATTGTCAACGGGGAAAAATAGAGGAAAAAAAACCCCCCCCCCCCGATTGTCCTAGACATAATTTTGAGTTAAAATTTTAAATTTCACCATTCAAATTCAGTTTAAGTTTGGCAAATGCATTTTTTAAAATTGGTATTTATGTGTTGGAAGAAAATATTTTATTTTAACCACCAATGGCGGGGAAGTTAGAGGACGATTCCAACCTTTAGACCAAATGTTTGTGTTCTGCATTTTAAATATTTCAAGTTGATTTCCCAACCAAAATAGAATTGAGGAAATTTTATTAAACTTTCCAGCGTCATTATGCTAACTTTCATACACTTTCTATCAGGTCATTCCCAAAGTTTTAATCTATAGTTTTTGTTTATCAAAATAATCGTAAGCAAATTCCCCATGGGAAATATTTCATGGAAACTCGATATTGGAATCTTATTATAGGAATAATTCCGGAATGCAAGGGCATGATTTGGCAGTTTAATATGATTTAACCTGAAATATTGTCGATAAGTGTCGGCACATAATTAAGAAATTTAATATTAAAACTGTATTAAAGTAATGAGTAATATTCAAAATTTTCAGAATATTAGATTCGGCATGATTAGAAAATTGAAAAATTAGTTCAGTGTCGTTTTATCTATTCATAAAGACGAGATTAACTTGCTTCTAAAAAAAAAAACCAAAATCTCATTCAGCCTTAAACAAAACATATTGATTATTCAGAAAAAAACAACGGACAATCTTTTTGCAAGGCTCTTGACTCAACATTACATTAAAATATTTCAGAAATATTTCGATTCCGGAAAATGCAATTCGATTTTTAATTGACGAAAGAAAACTCTCAAAAGACTGAATTTTATGGTTTCAGCCCGCCAAATAATAATTCTTTAATATATATATAAATATATTTAGTAATATAATATATATATATATATATATATATATATTTTATATATATATAATATTTATATATATATATATAAATTATATACTTATATAATATTATAATATTATATTATAAAATATATATAATATATATATATATATTATATATAATATATTATAATATTATAAATATATTATATATATTATATATAATATATATTTATATTATAGTTATATAATATTATATTATTACTATTATAATAAAAGAGTTATATTAATATATAAACCACACCCCAGCCAAAATAAAGGTGTGCAGGACGTGAGAATAAGGAGGAATATATATATATAATAATATTATATATATATATAGTATAATATATATATATATATATATATATATTATATATTATTATATATATAATAATAATATATATATATAAAGAAAATTATTTATTGAAATTTGAAGCAAAAAATATAGGCAAGAGAGTTTCTTTTCTCGTCAATTAAAATCCGATTTGCAATTTTTCGGAATCGAATATATTTTTCTCGAATATTTAATAATGTGGCAGTAGTAAAAAGAGCCTTGCAAAAAAGATTGTCGTTGGTTTTTTTTTTTCTGGAAAATCATATGTTTTTTGTTAAGGCACGAATGTGAGATGTTTTAAAGAAGCCCAAGTAGTTTAATCTTCGTTCCTTATGAATAAGAAACACACCACTGACTAATTTCAATTTTTCTAAATCCATGTTTCTGACTATTTTGAATATTACTCTAATTACTTTTCTAATACAGTTAATATTACTTTCTTATTATGTGCCGACACTTATCGACATATTTTCAGGTAAATCTATATGACTGCATCGCATGCCTTGCATTCGGACATTATTCTATATACGATACCATATCGATTTTCATGAAACTTCCATGAATTGTTCGGAATTAAATTTTGATAACAAAAACAGTGATTAAAAACTTTGGAACTGACCCTGAAGAAAGTTATGAAGTAGCATAATGACAGTGGAAAAAGTTATAAAGTCTCCAATTTCATATTTGTAGGGAAAACAACTTTGAATATTTAAATGCAAGACACACAAACATTTGTCTAAAGGTGGATTCGTCCCTTACTTCCCGGCCATTGGTGGTAAAATAAAAAAAATATTTCTTCAACACCATAAATAAACCAATTTAGAAAAAAAATGCATCTTGCAACCTTAAAACTGATTTGACATGTTAAAAATTTAAAATTTTGAACATCATAAAACTTTTCAGGGCCATATCTCGGGGGGGGGGGGTTTATTCCTCTATTTTTCCCGTTGACAATTATATAAACATGAACTTTCGTGACTTCATAACTCTTTCAAGGTCATTTGAAAATATCTTATTGCGTTTTTCGTTATCTTCAGCTTATTTTAAACATGCCATATGAGCTTCATTATAATCAAGAGGGTATTGTATATTTAATAAGGACTTTGCATTCAAAAAGAAACCACCCCCGACATATATATATATTATATAATATATTATCATATATATAGATATATATATATATATATATTATAATATATATATTATAATAATATATATATATTATATATCATATATATATAATATATATATATTATTATATATATAGTATATATTTATATATATTAATATATAATTATATATATATATATATAATATTATTATATATATATATATATATAAATTATATAATATATAATATATATATATACTACAGTGCGCTATCTAGGGGGGCAGGGGCCATGGCACCCCCGAAATTTCTAGCACTAAAAAAATTTTAAGTTCATATCTCTTAATAATATAATAATATAAAGTGCAGAGGTTAAATTAATTTCTAATATAATTCGGTCGCTGTCCAGGAACAAATCTGCGTAATATCCTTTAGTGAAAACTAAACTTGAAGCCATCAGAGAAAATGCAACATTAGAATTTCAGCAGATTTTTGAAGAATGTGTAAGTGTATCTGAGCTGGGTATTGAAATTGCTGTATCAAGAATTAACAATTCCAAAAAACAGACCCAACATCCATATTTCGCGACCCAAAACCTTACATTGCACATCACTTTTTATACTCCATATTGATGATTAATATCAGATTAAGGAGCGAGGATTTTTAATCATAAAGAAATTATTTCTTCCTATGCAATTTGTCATACCAAACAGTTGTAATGTGCCATATAGGAATAAAAGATGTGT
>JABUQX010017523.1:0-5000 GCA_015478945.1 Trachelipus rathkii | reverse complement strand
GAAGAAGAAGAAGAGAAGAAGAATATAATTACCCTTTTTTAAATATAAAATTTTTTTTTTGTTTAGTCTTTACTTTCGGTCAGTAACTGGGCAAAACGTACGATACTTTAAAACATAGCGATTCTATTAAAATTATTACATTATTTTTCAAGGTTTTAAAACTTTCTGTCCTGTTCGTTCAACTTAAATTATTGTTAGTATCACTATTACACCAGTATGATCTTAAAAAAACTGCAACGGCAGGCCTTAAAACATAATAGATATATTATATATATATATATTTATATATTATGATAATATATATATATATATATATATATATATATAGATAATATACGAGTATATATCTAATAATGATATATATATATATATATATATATAGTATATTACGATATACTGTCTATAGTATTATATATATATATATCTTTGGCACGAGAAAATGTACGACAATCCACAGGAAAAAATCCAGAACTTTCGTGCATTTCTCAACACATTATCACGTATCGCGCGTTGAGATGCCCCACGAAGTCTCACCGTATCTCTCTTTTTCTACATTATCCTTGTGATTGTGACAATATATACCCTATATAAATATCAGGCGCGGCTTTACGGGAGCAGGAGGCCGCGCCTCCTCTAAAAAAAATAAAAGAAAATAATGTAATAAAATTATTCAATTATTTATTACTATTAAAATAATCTGTTAAAATGTCTATTACCAAGACGCTAATTTACGCTTCTAGTTATCCCTCTTTTTTTCAGAGGACAATTATTTTCATATGAATCTATTTACGCCATTCTCGATTTCTTGCCTCACTCAAGAGCGCTTAATTTAATTGCCTTTTAAAAACACTGGTCATCGCGCAACCCGTCAAAAGAACCTATCATGCTTATTTTGCTCTATCTTCAGCTAGCTTTCCACAACACGCCTCCTCCGAGCGCCGTCTTAAATAAACTCCTTCCAAAATTGCAGACACTCTATCCCGTAAGTTAGACGTTCCCTCTGCAAATACAATATGTGAAACAAATAAAAAGAAAACTAATTTATCTAAAAAAAAAAATAAAACTTATTTATCGGTCATATATATATATATAACGTATAATATATACTATCTATATATACTATTATATATATTATATTATCATATATATATAGCTTTTGAGGTAAAATGGCCGAGAGAAACGGAGATATAAGTACTTATACCTACTCTATATATATACTATAATACCTATATTATATACTATACTATATATAAATACTATACTTATCACTATATATCTTATATTATTACTATATATATAGTATATATACCTATACTAGTGATATATATATATACTATATAGTATATATACTATATATATAGTATATAGTATATATATATACATATATATAGTATATAATATAAATATCATATATATATATATATATTATTATATTATATATATACCCCCTATATATATATACCGTAGAGCGATGAGAGAGCACGAGAGAGAGCGAAGAGATAGCCCCATGCTCCCGAAGAACAGCACCAGATTCAGAGGAGAGACGAGACGACGAAGCAGACGCAGTTATACTAAAATTTACCTATATTGAGACCGGATTTCGCCAAGGTCTCACAGAAGCTAAGAAAGTCCCAGTATTGGGGACTCATGCCGGTGCAGCTGCTAGTACACGCACGTAAAGATTTTAAGTGTGATTAGAGGCGTATTTTGGATGACCCTGTCAATCAGTCTAGGTAACTCTAATGCAAGGTAGATAGCCATCCTCCCTTATGATGGAACTGTGTTGTCAATAACATTAAGAATGCACATGGTTTTGTGATTTGCTGAATTATGGAAACTACGCTTGAAATACTCACTGGCTTGCGGTTTTTGGATCCACGCACAATGACAGCGATTAAAGGACGAGTAGTATTTGAACTTCTTGAGACCAAGTGTAATTGCCTTACGGATCAGACTAATCTAGAACATAGGATGTCAGTTAAAGAGAAACTTCCTCCCGTTTTTAAATCTATTGAGGGTTGGTAAATGTGCGGTACGAAAATTTCAGAAATTATAATTATTACAATGGGATTGACACAGCATTGGTTGTTAAAATTATATTATAAGTCTTTTACTAATTGGTGTTTACCTATTAAAAAATTTGAAAATCTTTATTTATTTAATATTCTCCCTTTGAACAGCAGACCCAATAAGAGGAAAAATAACTTTCACTGTTAAAATATACCTATTATATATATAGCCATTATTATATATAACGATCCAGTCTATAGTTAAGCCTATATATCACTATAATATAGCGTAGTATATATAGTATAAATATATCATATGTATATATAATATATATATATATATAATATAATATATAATATTAAGTGCCTCCCCATGTTTTCGTTTCACGAGCCGCCTTATATATGGTATATACTATATAGCTATATATACTATACCTTACTAACGCGTCTACATATATCTACTAATTAACGTAACACTAGTTACTATATATATACTATATATGATATATATATATTATATAATACTTATATATAATTAATATATATATAGATATATAAAATATCAGATATAGATATACCATAAATGATGTTTTTTATTATATATATATAATTTATATATATCATTAATATATAATATATAATAATATAATATCACCTAATATTATATTATATCGGCCGTTGTGCGTCGTCTTTATCGATCAAACACTCACCACTCACGGCGCAGAGCCCTAATCAAGAGGTCTCTACTCAATAATGTCCGAGCAATATGAAGGAGCTAAGCCAGCTTCAAGGGGTATTAATAGCTCAACATTCTCCCACCCGACAGTTGCGACCCTGGACCCTCGCTTTTTCTCGAGGCTGCTCTACATATGGACTACAAATTTAACGTACAATAAATATAAATGCAAAGTTTAGATTTAAATAAAATTTTATATGTAGTACGATATATATATATATATAATATATATAGGTAGTATATAATTATACTATATATATAGTATATATATAATATATATATTATAATTATATATATACTATATATATACATACAAATCATATATACAAATATATATAACACTGCCATCATAAGCATTATCTGTTATATTAAACAATCAACCATCCACTAACACTATTATCAATAATAACCATTAGTATAACACTAATTATTAACATATTAACATCACTAACCAAACACTATTGGTCCAATAACATTTTTAAATTAACAGTATTAATAAGCACTATCACTATTATAATTATCTATATTATATCATATTTACTAAGTATATCTTCTTCGTCAAACACTATACCACCCGTATTTGGTTTTAACTACACTACTCAAAAATATTTACCAATTCTCTGGGTTTTATTTTCTGTGGATGAGGTGGGTCTTCTTCGTCCTTACATGAAGGTGTGATCCACAATTAATTCGTTTTCTTTTGCTCAAGGGTCAGGATTGTCAACATCCATTACTTTTTTTTCTACAGAGTTTCCACTATTTACTAAAAGGTCAGCCTTATATCAGCTAGCACAATATGTTGAGCAGCACTACTTGTTGTCAACACAGACAAGCAAGAATCGGAGAGGCTTCAAGCTAACACAATTTACTGTTGCAGAAATAAAAACCTAAAATGTGCTTTGATTATTAAAATACGTTTTTAAAATCATCAAAGGTAAATGCGCTTCTAATATAATATATATAAATATACTATATATATATATATATCTACTATATATATATATATATGATATATATAAGTATATATATATGTATATGTAAGGATTTACTTTAGGACAGCCTTTAAATATCACTAACAAATCTACACTAAAACAAATGATATTTTTGTAATCAGTGGACAATTTTAGTTCAGAAAATGTAATAAAAAAATAGAAAAGTCTTAAACGAAGATTTTCATGTTTTTACGATATGTACGACAACTGCTCCATTTCCGTTTCTGTAATGGAAGGAGCGCCAGATTTGCCAAAAATCTTTTTATATTCCCTCGAGAAAATATGTTAATTTTATTTTTTTTTTCTTTAGGGGGCTCGAACCGACGGTGGACAGAGGGGGACGAAGGCCACCGTCGTCCCCCGGTAAGGCCGAGAGACCACGACTCGTTCCATCTTTGCGGTTTACCCGGGGGTATTCATTTAGTTAAAAAAAAAAACAATTTTTTGGCAACTCTAGCGCTCTTTCTATTGCAGAAATGGAAATGGAGCAGTTGTCGTAAATATCGTAATGTATTTTTTACATTATTAAAAATATGAAAATTCTCTATTTAAATATTTATATTTGTTTTTTTATTAAGCATTTCCTAAACAAGAATTATTCACTGATTACAAAAATGTATGTTTTAGCGTAGATTTGTGTTCTTAATTTACACCGCCTGGTCTAATGTAAAGTCCATGGATGTATACTAAATATAATATAATATTATATATAGATATATATATATAGTACCTATATATATATTATATATATATACTATATTTTATTATTAATAATATATATTATTTATATAATATATATAATTATATATATATAATACGCAATATATATATATATTAACTAATGATAATATATATATATTTGGTACTGATATATAAGAGCATTAATCAGCCTAAATTATATTTTGTATCAGAATAGTTTATGCAGTGTAGATTTTACAATACTTCAAAATTATTATCTTATATATACTAATTGAATTACCAGTACACTGTCAACATATAATGATAGTTACAAAATAATTGTTATTTAGTATTAAATATAAATCTTATAATGGCATCCATCATGGAGCCATCCTTTTTCCAACAATATAAATACAATGAGATAATGCTTCTATCAGGAAGAACTAATAATGAAATTGGGTTTATATGTTGTACAATTGCTCGTTGTTAAATCTGAAAAATAAAATGCAATCTAATTAGGAGTATAAATAAGCTATAGTTTTTTTCTATCATATGTGTTGCTACCCAAAATCCTTATAACCACCC
>JABUQX010017522.1:22500-45156 GCA_015478945.1 Trachelipus rathkii | reverse complement strand
TATAGTTGAAAGTATACAGCAAAGAGCAGTTATATATATATATATATATATATATATATATATATATATATATATATATATATATATATATATATATATATATATATATATATATATATATATATATATATATATAGATTTGGTCAGATTTTTTAATGCTCACAGTATGTAGCTAGAGAACGGCAGGTCCTACAGTAAAACAAATTATATATTTGGAATCAGCCGAAAATTCTAAGGATGGGATTTAATTTTTTTTTTTTTAATCCAAAGGAATGGCTCCTAGGTAAATAAGTGCAAAGATGGCAGGGAGTCGGGGTCTCGCCTCCCGGTGGATGACGGGGGGGACTAATCCCCCGGGATGGTCTCCGGAACCCCTGCTCTTTGGTCTTGGGTGTCGCGGGGTTCCTCCACCCCTCCCCTTAAAACGTCCCCCCCTCTGTCCCCGTCGGCTCGAGCCCCCTAAATTTAGTGGTGAAATAATTTTTTTTTTTTTGAAAATTTTAAGTTAGGGGCTCGAGCCGATGGGGACAGAGGGGATGTTTCATACCCCGGGAGGGATGGTCGGAGGAACACCCGCGACACCCAAAGACCAAAGAGTGGGGGTTGGGGACGCCTTCCTCCTGTTGTCTTCCGAGAGGCCGAGAGTCCCCGACCCCGACTCCAGCCATCTTTGCGGTTTACCCTAGGGTATTCCTTAGTTAAAAAAAAAAAAATTACTCTCAAAAAAAAAAAAAAAAGTTAAATCCCATCCTTAGAATTTTCGGCTGATTCCAAATATATAATTTGTTTTACTGTAGGACCTGCCGTTCTCTAGCTACATACTGTGAGCATTAAAAAATCTGACCATATATATATATATATGGAATATATATATATATATAGCATATATATATATATATATATATATGTTGTTGGTTGTATATATATATATATAGTGAAAGGGTTTGTGTTTATTATATACATATAATAAGTCTGGAAAAGAATGTAAATAACAAAAAAAATATAATGAATTGATTATTTTTATACATTTTCCGCAATACAAAATGTTACCAGGATTCCAACAATGTATTCTTTCCTGTATCTGTTCTAATTAGTAACATATTAGCTGTAGTCTTTAAACCAATTATAACCATATATATGTTGTTGGCATATATATATATATATATATGTTATGTTGGTATATATATAGCATATATATATATATATATAGATTTTGAGTTATTGTTATTATTACATATATATATATATATATATATATAGTATATATATATATATATATATATATATATATATATATACTAGATTATTAGAACATTAGAAATTAAAAGAGATAGGAAGAAGCCACATAGGCCTATCGAGACTGTCCTTGTCATCCTAATAGAACCAATCACCAAACATGCTCACGCAAATCCACAAAGCACTGTAGGGCTTGTCAATAACTTACATAGTATACACAAAGTCTACAAATAAAAAGAAAAACTAAAGCTAAAGTACATGCTAACCACACTATAAGCTTTAATAATTTTGTTATATTCATAACCATAGGTGGGCGTTATCGCGATAAATTATCGCGATAATTTATCGCGATAACGGTTTCGGGTTATCTGTTATCCGATAAAATCTTTTACCGATAATCGGTATCGCGATAATTTTTGTTCCAAACTACCGATAACTATATGGCGATAATTTATCGCGATAACGATTTCGGGTTATCTGCTATCTGAAAAACTTTTATCAATAATGGGTATCGCGATATTTTTGTTTATATATATATATATATATATATATATATATATATATATATATATATATATATATATATTATATATGTTGTATATATATATATATATGTTGTTATTGAGCAGCGATATTGCTGGCTGGTTGGCTAAGGTTATGTTATGTTATAAGACAGCATAGGTTATATATGTTGGCGTTGCTGGTTAATATATATGTATATTAATATATATATTAATATATAGCATATAAGTTATATGAAGAAGGTTATACAGCTAATATGCTGCTGGCTGCTGCTGCTGTTGTTGCTGCTGCTGTTGTTGCTGGCTGCTGCTGGTTGCTATTGCGCTGATACATATTGGCTAATAACATACTATACATGAGCCAATACATATGATATTGGGCTGGTTGTTGTTGGCTGGTTGGCTGCGCTAGCTATTGTTGCTGGCTACTATTACTGGCTGGTTGCGCTGGCGCTGGGCTATAGTTGCAGCGCTGGCTGGCTGCTGGCTGAGCGCTGAGGTTTGTTGTTGAGCTGCTACAGCAGCATGGTTATTTGTTATGTTGATGTTACATCACATGCTGAGCCAATTGTTGTTATTGTTACTGGCTGGGATATTGTTATATTATGCCATATACGTTGTTGGCTGTTGGCTGGTTACATAGCAGTTGGTTACATTATGATATATAGCGATATACAGCTAGCGCTGGAAGGATATATATTATTATACAGTTACTACATACATATTACATGTTATTATTGGTTACTGAGTTGTTGTGCTATATTATTCAGCATATATACATGGTTACATGCACCGCATGGCTGGTTACAGCAGCAGCATATGAGCATATACAAAGGTTATTGCTGGTTAAGGGCTGCTGTTATTGCTGCTGGCTATATTACTGTTATTGTTGTTGCTGCTGGCTGGCTGGCTGGTTATTGTTGCTGTTATCCATATATTTCCGTTGGCTGAGTACATGTTGGTTGCTGGCTGCTGGTATTATATGGTTATTATACATACTGTTGCTGTTATACATACTATTGGCTACAGCTATTGGCTGGTTACTATATATTATATCCATATTACTACTATTATACATACATGGTTATACAGCATATTAGCATGGTGCTATATAGCTATATATAGGCATGTTGCTGGCTGGATATATATTGTTGACATATTATTACTACATATTATTGTTATATTATTATTATCTATATATACTGATATTGTTAATATTGTTATACATAGCATAAAGGAAGAGCGATACAGCCAGCATATTACTGCTGGTTGGCTGGTTGCTGCTGAGCGCGAAGGTTATTAGCAGCGAGTTGAGCGAAGAGCATGGCTATTGGCTGGCTGGCTGGCTGCTGGCTGCTGGTTATTGCTACATAGCTTCATATACTGGCTGGTTATACATATACATATTACATGGTTGGTGCTATATATATGTTATTGTTGTTATTATTGTTGGCATATATTGCTGTTGCTGGTTATGCTGCTACACATAAAGCACATACAGCTATACATTACATTTATATTATACTATTTATACATGATATATTGGTTGCATGCCAAAGCACATACATGATACTATTTATTGTTGGTTACAGCATGAAGAAGAGCTGGTTGGCATATGCTGCTGAGCTGCTATACATATGGCTGTGGCTGGTTGGCTATTGTTGTTACAAGAGTTGTTACAGTTAGCATATTGAAGAGCTGCCATTATACAATATTTCATATTGTTATATACATACATATATACACATACATATTATTATTATTATATATATATATACAGTTATATATATATATGCTATTATTGGCGTTGTTATTATTATTATTATTATACATATTACCTACATATTATATGTTGCTGGCTGTTAAGAGCGCTATAGCTGCTGGCTGCTGCTGCTGGCTGGCTAGCTGCTGGCTGGTTATTGCTGGCTATTATTGTTATCAACATTATATGCTGTATACACATGTTATTACATACTGTTACAGCATATATATAGTTATATAGTTGGCTATTACATTATTATTAAGAAGCATTATACATACATATTACTGGCTGGGTTATTACAAGGCCATTGCTGCTGGCTGGTTGGTTGCTGGGCTATATCTATGATATACATTGTTATGATATAGCCTGTTATATATATATTGGCTATTGGCTACATAGTTATTACATATATATATATACTATTATTATAGCATATTATTAGCTGCCATATTATTGGCTTGGCAAGGTTGATGTTGTTATTGGCTGGCTGGCTACTATTACGTTATTGTTGAGCATGAGGTATTGCTGGTTGTTATTGGTACTTCATACATACATATGACATATTATTACATTGTTGAAGAAGAAGCATAAGTATATACATATTACTGGTTGGTTAGCTGTTATTGGCTGGCTGGCTGGTTGGCTGGTTATTGTTACATATACATGGCATTGGCTACATATTACTGGTTGCTGGCATGATTTCATAGTTATGGTACATAGCATATACATGATAGTGGAAGGATATAGCTATATATATATTGGCTACATGGTATTATTGCTATTAAGCTGGTTATTGTTACATGAAGAAGCATATATATATATTATTATTGGTATACATACATTGGCTGGTTGGTTATTATTATTACATATATACATATATTGCTGTATTATTGGCTGAGCACAGCATCAGCATATACATATGATATTGGAGATACATGGCTGTTGGTTATTACATATTAGCTGATATTATGGTTATTACATATATATTATTATATATTACTATTATTATATATATATTATATATTAGTTATATATATACATATACATATACTTGTATATATTAAAGAAAGAAAGAGTTACAAGAAGAACATATAGTTATATATATAAAGTTATTATTATTATTATATATACATATATATATATATTATATTATATATATATATATATATATATATATATATATATTACAAATAAAGAAGATAAACTCTAAATATTTACTTACCAGATTTTTCTTTCTTCTTGAGACATATCAGTTTTAATACATTATCTTTTATTTGACCAGCTAAAATCTTCTCTATATCTTCTTTGTCCGTATACAATTTGTAAATATATGAGTGAGTAAGTATATATATATATATATATATATATATAAGTTATATATAAAATTATGGTCTTCAAAATTGCCGTAATATTTCTTTATTTTCTGCAATTGTTTTTAATGTGTTGTCTGCAGCTAAATATCAACGGGTACGAATTCCGTGATAGATTTAACAGCTTTGGCAGCCGCTAAATGCTATCGACATACTGAAAGTTCTAGCGGAGAATAATGTCAGAAGAATCCAGCTGTATAAAAAGCACAAAGCTAGTTAACTTTAAGCCAATATGAAAACAAACACATTAAAACTTTAGAAAAAATAATATAATACGTTATAAATTAGTAATTACTACTTCATTATTTATCGATTGATGTATTTTTTCAGTTTTTCTACTACTAAACCCTTTTTAAAAACGTCGTCTGGCAAACATATAAGGTTCATAATTTTTATTTCTCGCCAAGATTTAGGGGGTGCGCCCCCCTTCCTGCCCCGCTCACGCCCATATATATAGATGATATATATATATATATATATATATATATTATATATATATATATATATATATATATATATATATATATATATATATATATATATCGATATTTTATAACGATATAGAAGGTGGAAGAGTTATTGCGGCGTACCGAACTCGAGAACGCCAACAGTACCAGCAGCAGCGAGGGAGAGGACATGGAAGAGAAGGACTACTACTCAAGCATCTGTGATGCTGATGATTACACTGAACTAACTCAAGGTCAACGTCATCAAAGATTAATCAAGAGTAAAGCTGCTCTCATTGTAAATAAGTGGCTGCAGGCGAAATCGACAGACAGCCTGTCAGACCTAGCTTTTAACAATGAGAAGGTGCTCATTGATCTCTTTATAAGATACAATACTACAATGCCGTCTAGCGCTGAGGTGGAGCGATTGTTCTCCCTTGGGAAAGATATCTACAGAGCCAAGAGGAATTCTCTGACAGATGAAAACTTTAATATGCTCCTGTTTATTAAGGGGAACATACAGATGCTGCAGAAGGCCAGAACCTAGTATTTATATTTTTATATTGATAAATTGTAATTAACTAATTCTTTGATTTCATTTCAAATCCTTTATTAACCTTTATCTTTGGCTTTTTAAATACATTATAGAATCTATAACATCAGAGCATAAATTAGAAAATAAAATTTTATTATAAAAAACACTGAGAAGCAAAGGGGAAAAAAATTAAATTTATTTAATAAGATATCCAAAGTTTTACAAGTTATATAAAGCAAGTAGCAACATTCCCATATTTTCTGGGTACGTGTCGGTAAAGAAAACTGAAAATTTATATTATAATCTATTACACTGGCCAACAAAGATTTTGCGGCAAAACATTTGAAGATCATTTTATAGGTAACTTGTTGCCCTGATTCCGAATATGACCTCCGTTTTCCTAGATTGGCTCTAGTTTTTGAGATATAGGGTTGTCACAAAAATACATTAATAACAACAATTTATGTTAGGTTGTAACGTAATTCACAAAAAAAAAAAAAAAAAACACGAAAGATATATATCAAATTGTTAATGAGTAAGTACATAAAATGCTAATAGGTCAAAACATTCAATTCAGTACAATGAAATCACAATTAATGCATTACAAATCGCTGTCTATATGATTGTCTTCTGTGTGCAGAATGTGGACAATCACGTTGAAGGCTCCAACAATAGTCTGCCATCATGTGTATCCCATCTTCCTTGGTATCTTTCTTCCATCACCTTGATATCTTGATGGAACCTCTCCCCTTGTTCCTCACTATAACATCTTAGATTATCCGGAAACCGATCTAAGTGACTATGTAGAAAGTGAACTTTTATGCTCATATTAGCATTCAAATTTTTGAGGTCTGAAAGCATTTTCTGTACGAGTTCTACATAGTTGGCAGATTTATGGTTGCCCAAAAAGTTCTGAACAACCAAGACAAAACTTTTCCAGGCAGATGCTTCAATATCAGTCATGGAATTTATGAAATTGTCATCCTTGATGATTTGGCGAATTTGAAGGCCGCTAAAGATTCCAGCTTTGAGTTTCTCCATACTCAACCCTGGAAAAAATCTGCAAATATATTTGAAACATTCACCATCTTTGTCTAGGGCCCTAACAAATTGCTTCATCAGTCCTAGTTTGATGTGAATTGGTGGGAAAATAATTTTTCCCCTGTCAACCAGTGGTTCGTTAATGATATTTGATGCACCTACAATCATATTTTCCCTAGCAGGCCATACAACTTTTTCCCAGTGGTCTTCTTTAGCCCTACTATCCCACAAGCATATGAAACAAGGGTACTTAGTATTTCCGCTTTGCTGCCCAAGTAAGATGTTGACCATCTTCAAATCAACGCATATAGACCACTGGTGTTCATTATATCTAAGCTTCTGCAAGATCATTCTTATATTTTCATATTCCTCTCTCAGTTTTGTTGAGTGACCTATTGGAATCGATGCATAACTATTGCCATTGTTCAATAAAACACACTTCAAGCTTCTCGTTGAACTATCCATAAACAATCGCCAATCTTCTGGTCGGTATTTAGGTAACCCTATTTGGAGTAGGAGTCCAGGGATGTTCCTACAGTATACTAGGTCTTCTTCAATGAAATATGGAAGAAGTACTACCTCTCTTGTCCGAAAAAGTTATTTTACATTCGGCCTTGAGACAGTTCTTTTCACTTAGTCTAGATGCTAAAAACTCAGAATCTTGCTTGGAGAGACTTAACTCTCGTACTAAATCATTGATCTCTTCCTGGGAGAACTGTTGCTGTGTAGAAGTACTTTCTTCATATTCACTACCACTATCTGCACGCGTGCACACCTAATCCTTGATATCTTCTTCATCAGACAATGCTAGGTCTGGGAGTGTAGTGAACACTGGGATGGGGACATCGTCGGAGTGTGGTACAGGTCGCCTTGTTGATTCCAAATCCGGATACTCAAATTTACGTTTCTTGTAACGATTGATACCTTTCACATTAACCAAGCAAAAATAACAGTCACTGTGGTGATTCTTTGGCTCCCGCCATACCATAGGCACAGCAAATTTTAAACCTTTTCTTCGTCCATTTTTCCACTGACGTAGATTTTCGACACACGTTTTACAGACCATATGGGGAGCCCAAGACTTATCTTGGTCTCCGAATTTCATTCCAAAGTATGCCAGATATGCTTGCTTCACAAAGTTAGTAATATTTCTTCTTTGGTTCTCCTGGCAATATTCACCACATATGTAGCAGAATACATTGGGGTTATTCAAACAGGTTCTTCGTGAAGTACTCATAGTGTTCTGAAAATAGAAAAAAATAAAGTATATATAAAGGTAAGCCCCTTAAAAAGAAATAAAACGATATTACTGTAAAATATGCATTAAAAAAGATATTTGTATAAGAGTAAATCTGGAACACCCTGTATCTCAAGAACTAGAGCCAATCTTGGAAACCTAATGTCATTTCTGAAATCAGCACACCCGATATACTATAAATTCGATAAAATATCCTTGGCAGCAAAAAAAAAAAAAAATTTTTGTTGGCCAGTGTTATCCATAAAATAGGTGAAAAGAAGATGTAATAAATTTATTTTTAACATTTTCTTAAAACCCAAAGTCGTGTTTTTTTTTTAACATTTTATTTATAATAAAATGAAATACATAAAAATTTGGATTTATCGATTTATCGGTTATCGCCTTATCGGCGATATTTTTATCACGAGTTATCGGATATCGGTTATCGATGATAAGGTTTTCGTTATCGATTTATCGGTTATCGCGATAACATTTTTCGTTATCGTGCCCACCTATGTTCATAACCTTAATAACTCTGTAACTAACAGCCCGCCAATTTGGCTTAGTGAAAATAAACTAAATGATACCCAAGCCATCCATATCCCTATCAAATCCTTTCTTAAATTTTGCAATAGAGTCGTACTCAACAACCTCCTGTGGCAAACCATTCCAAAAATTAACAATCCTATTACTGAATGAGTGCTTTCTAACAGGGCTGCGGAGTAGGAGTCGGAGTCGTGGAGTCGGAGTCGTGGAGTCGTACAATCCAAGATTTGGAGTCGGAGTCGAAATCGTGCAACGATAATCGTTTAGCACTATTTCTATGTATTTCCTATGAACCGTGTTGCTCCGAGCCACTGCCGCTAGAGTCGTTTACGATGATCGTAGGTCTGAAATAGTCGTACGGGAGAAGGGTGAATATAATCGTCAGTCGTCAACGTTTATTGTTGTGAAAGACAATAAGCTGAGATTGGCAATAAAGTTAAAAAACAAAATTATTTTTTATTTTTTTTATTTATAAAATACTGGTAAATTATATTAATAATTGTATATATATATATATATATATATATATATATATATATATATATATATATATATATATATATATATATATATATATATATATATATATATATATATATATATATATATATATATATATATATTTATTTATCCTATATATATATATATATATATATATATATATATATATATATATATATATATATATTGCTGACCACCTGACCAGCGATGAGCACAATCGCTAATCAGGTGGATATTTTTTACTCAGCTACCTTCATGGGTGTTTTTTTTTTTTTTTTTTTTTTTTTTTTTTTTTTTTTTTTTTTTTTTTTTTTTTTTTTTTTTTTTTTTTTTTTTTTTTTTTTTAATGGTAATAACCTTGTTGACTTGCGTCCGCCATTTTGTTTTATAAAGCGTTTTGTTAATCATCGTCGGGATGAATCGCAAATTCATCGTCGCGTTCGTCGCGTTTAATCGTCGCAGTCATCGTCGTTGTCGCGTTTAATCGTCGCGTTTTTTAACAAGTTCCGCGGAGTCCGTCGCATTCGTAGCAAAGAACCACGCACAAAGAACCGCTAAGTAGCATGGCCAATAGCTAAGGTGTACTTTCATACGTTGTAATTATTATTATTTTAACTTGAAACAACGAGAGTTCAAGGCAAGTATTATATTCTGTTCGAGTTCTTTCCCGGTTATAAATCAAAATATATAGCCACCGAAAGGATACGAACCCTTACCACGCGGTCAACTTTATGCCCTTTAGTCCCCAGGACCAAACGTGAGATCTGGTAATGAGATATTTTGAAATCAGGTCAATTTACCCGAGTCCGTAATCATAATAATTATAATAATAATAATAATAGAAGGGTATATACGACTATCCATTGGAGATTTACAACTTATTGTTTGTAACATTAAAATGAACATATATTAGCTGGTTGAGTTATTATTATTATATTGGCTGGCTATTACATACAAGGTTACACATATATATATATATATATATATATATATATATATATATATATATATATATATATATATATATATATATATATATATATATATATATATATATATATATATATAGGTATATATATAGCAGAGAGAGAGTTTAGATAAAAAATATTTTATTTACTGTATTATGCATTTTTGAGAATTTGACTTTTGTTTGAATCATTTTTAACTTTATTTTGGATTATGTTGTAATTAAATTTAGACAAAGTTTTTTTTACTTGTCTTTATTTTTGTTATAAAAAAATTTCCTTTAAAAGAAAACGTGAAACCGTCAGTATTAATGGGAGCCTGTAGGTGCCCGGAATGGGTCAGTGCGCAGCCACGGGGCCGAAAAATTTCACCATTTTTGATTTGCAGGACAGCCAGACCGAAACGATTGACGCGCAGGGAGTTTTTTACCATTTACCATTTAATATTTGCACGTATTTTTGTTTATCTTTGGTACTGGGTTTTTCAGCCTCAGTTTATCAACGACGCGGCACCACAAGTGATTTGAGTTTATATATATATATATATATATAGTATATAGTATATAGTATATAGTATATAGAGATATATAGAGAGAAGATAGAGAGAGAGAGGTAGTATATATATATATATATATACATATGTTACATACATATACTATATATATATATATATATATATATAAGGTTGGTTGCTATTGCTAAGGGTTGCTACATATATACTGTCTGTTTGATTCACTGCTGACACTCAATGGAGCCACTCCAGTACCAGCCTACCCAGTTTCTGAAACCCGACACCTCCACTCCGGACCCAGCCTAACAGCGGGTCTACCTGGCCTGGGTTCCACCCACCCACTCCACCTGTCTGGTCTGGTTCCGAACCTTGGCGGTGCACACCACCAGCTTCACAGACTATCCTAGCCCACGAGGCTTTCACCTGCTGTGCCTGGCCATCCAAATCGGCAGCTAGCTGGCAGGCAGCCTGTGCAACATGAGGTCAAACAGCGACGCTGGATCTATTCCAACTTTTATTTCCATCCGTGCAACAATATTACTGATGAGGATACATTAGAACAGCCATACATACGCCGGTCATCTCTGCGATATATGAATACATACTGATATTGTAGCGACACATACTAGCTGGCGACATTAGTACACACATTCACTCATGAGTCATTTGCGCGCTGGCCAATACTGGCGCGGGCGGGCCTCGCACATACCCACACTTCGGTACTGCCTCGGCGGGCCAGGTCACAACGATACATCAATACAGGCATATGGCCCAATCTCATGGCGGCCGGCACCATCGCCGCAGGATACTGCGCCAATACCGCTGACGCTTGCGCCTCAGAGCTTGCACTTGCGGGTAAACATTGGCATCAACCCTTTGTCTTCATGGGTCGGGTTTAATTATCCTATTTTAGGTACTTAAACATTTTTACAAAACATATATTTACAGCAGCAAAAATCGCAACAATAGAGGTACAACTGGTCACTAGGGAGCAGGCGCTTGTTTCACCGTCTTGCCGTTTAACTCATGCGCTTTACTGTTTTAACTTGGTGGGCTTATACGCTTATCACATATTTAGGCTGAACACTGCAAGGGCCTAAAGCAGTAAATCAGTGGGAACAATAGAGGGGCGCTACTCCAACACCTGGGGGATAGGCGCTTGCCTACTGTTTTCACAAACTCGAGCGGCCACTGCTTACTATGTGCCTTTTGTCAGCGATCACACCACAACACACATTACCCTAAGCAGTAACCCAGTAACACAGGAACACAGAGCTTTGCCTTACCGTTTCACGCTAATCACGCATTTACTGGGCTTACTGCTTAATGCGCTTAACTTTCTGTTTACGCTTTTAACTTTCGCTATCGCTTACGCTTTAACTTTCAGCACAGCCTTAACTTTCGCTTTAATGCTAATCATTGTTAATTAGCTGAAAAATATGTTTTCATTGTTTAATAAAGACTCTTTATTAATTTTAATATTATTTTATTTATTTTTATTATTGTTTTTATTATTTTTATTATTTTATTTTTATTAGGCTTTGTAAAGAGTTTGTTGATGCCTGGCTGTTATTATTATTTAAACACACGCACACACATTAAACACACACACACATTCCTGATATCTCTATTTTATTATACTCTCTATAACAATTATACTCTCCTTCAATATGACACTTATTTACCCATAGACACTTACATTTTTTACACTTATACACAGCAGAGTCGTTAGGAATACACAATAGCTGATATCTAGCATTAGTAATAACATTCGCTATGATACTTATACACATTCAATTAGACACTTCATATTTGATCCATAGACACTCATATTTACACTTACACTCCTCACATCATTAGATTTGCTTGAAGACATAGATTTACTTCAGGTTACATCACAGATGCATACACACACAGATTTACTATACTTGCACACAAGACTTACAACACACACATACATGCTATTAAGGTGATATGCTAATAGGGATGACACACTCACACATGATATGATACACACATTACATGAACACACTTTTGGTGCCATTGATAGGATTGTATTTCCTATTAAAATATTTTATGTTTTAATTAAACACGTAATATTTATATTACTCATTCAAATATAACTAAAATTATTTCCAAGTTTCTTAAAACTTTTATAATAAATCAATCATTATCTCTGAACAAAGAATTTATTATTAACTGTTAATACTTTTTGTTTATAAATTTTATAACTATCAAGTTTTAAAATAACTTTTACTAAAATTTTATGAAATTTTATTAAAAACATATATTTTACGTACCTTAAAGCAATAAATCAGTAAATCAGTAAGGCCAGCCCCTAGCACCCCTCTACATCAAGCTATGCCACGTTTTGTTCTATTGACTTACTGCTTTACATCATCTTTAGCCATGTAATAAGTATAAAATAACAAAATAAGTTCTTCTCTGCTAACATAACATGTATTTTATTAAAATCATTCTAAGTTTTTATTTAAAAATAACAATTATTCACTTACATTTATATTATTCACTCGATGTTAACTAAAAATATTTCAAAGTTTTTTAAATAATTAGGGTTTTCTTTATTATTATTATTATTATTATCTATGTACATTGACAATCCATCACGAGAAAACAAAAACCCGCACTGCTTACAGATACGAAACTGACCTCTCTGTAAAAATGTGTTGAAATAACTACTTTAGGGTCTAAATTTAGGATAATCCTTTTTGTAACCCGGGGTGATTTACCAGATCAAAATATATTTCAAACTGACCTTTTTCTTGTAAAATGATGTTAGCCTTAAATTTATTTCAAATTTAGATAAGCCTTTGTAGACGGGCTTAATTTAATCCTAATACACCAGTCAAAAGGTAATTCCCGTATAGACAAGAATCATTGTTATTATTATTTTTATAAATATATTTCAAACTGAAACATGTTGGATCGGTAAGATCCTTTAAGCAGGTAAAAAGGAAATGTTTTCCTTACTTGTGATTGGTCGGGGTAATCCTTATCTCTATATGACCTCGTATGTGATTGGTCGAGAATTATTTTATCGTCTTTTGAAAATTAACTTTGTTCTTTAAACTTGTATTTGAGCAGGTGTGTGTTTTATTATCTTTTACACCCAAACTCATTTTAAAATCATAGTCATTTTAGCTGTTAAGCGGTGCACAAGTTATCTGATTCGTATTAAAAGTGTTTTATTTTTACTAAGTGTATATCATATTTATAATAAATACTTACATTGAGGAATAATTATTAATTTCACTAGAATAGATAATAATTAATTCACTAGTTCATAAACTAACCACCAGGGGTTCAGACAGCCCCACCCGCAAAGGCAGCCAACCCCGCACCCGCTGGTGCGTCCCGCCGCGTCCCCGCCCGCCGCGTGCGCCCGCAGGCGCAATATTCCCGCGTATCAAAGTTGAGGCATCAAAAACTGAGGCATCAAAGTTGAGGCCTCAAAACTGAGACATCAAAGTTGAGGCATCAAAAGCTGAGGCATCAAAGTTGAGGGATCAAAATATCGAGTGGGTGGGTGCGTATGTGTAAGTGTGTATGTGTGTGTGTGTGTGTGTGTGTGTATGTGTGTGTGTGTGAGTGTGTGCATGTGTGTTCTAAATAATAATAACAATAGGCATGAAGTAAATAACACTAAGTATAATAATAAAATAAAAATAAAATGTTTTAATAAATTATACGCTATATGTGTAAGTGAGTGTGAGTGTGTGTGTGTGTGTGTGTATACGTGTGTGTGTGTGTGTGTATGTGTGTTCTAAATAATAATAACAATAGGCCTGAAGTAAATAACACTAAGTATAATAATAAAATAAAAATAAAATGTTTTAATAAATTATACGTTATAGGTGTAAGTGAGTGTGCGTGTGTGTGTGTGTGTGCGAGGGCGTGTGTGTGTGTGTGTGTGTGTGTGTGTGTGTGGGTGTGTGTGTATGTGTGCGTGTGTGTGTATGTGTGTTCTAAATAATAATTCGCGCGGGAATATTGCGCCTGCGGGCGCACGCGGCGGGCGGGGACGCGGCGGGACGCACCAGCGGGAGCGGCTTGTGGGTGGCTCATGCTGACCCTGGGGTTAGTTTATGAACTAGTGAATTAATTATTATCTATTCTAGTGAAATTAATAATTATTCCTCAATGTAAGTATTTATTATAAATATGATATACACTTAGTAAAAATAAAACACTTTTAATACGAATCAGATAACTTGTGCACCGCTTAACAGCTAAAATGACTATGATTTTAAAATGAGTTTGGGTGTAAAAGATAATAAAACACACACCTGCTCAAATACAAGTTTAAAGAACAAAGTTAATTTTCAAAAGACGATAAAATAATTCTCGACCAATCACATACGAGGTCATATAGAGATAAGGATTACCCCGACCAATCACAAGTAAGGAAAACATTTCCTTTTTACCTGCTTAAAGGATCTTACCGATCCAACATGTTTCAGTTTGAAATATATTTATAAAAATAATAATAACAATGATTCTTGTCTATACGGGAATTACCTTTTGACCTGGTATTAGGATTAAATTAGCCCGTCTACAAAAAGGCTTATCCTAAATTTAGGCCTAAATTTAGGCCTAACGTAGTTATTGCACCACATTTTACAGAAAAAGGTCAGTTTGAAATATATTTTGACCTGGAATTAGGCTTAAATCGCCCCGGGTTACAAAAAGGATTATCCTAAATTTAGGCCTAAAATAGTTATTTCAACACATTTTACAGAGAGAGGTCAGTTTCGTATCTGTAAGCAGTGCGGGTTGTTGTGTTTTCTCGTGATGGATTGTCAATGTACATAGATAATAATAATAATAATAATAAAGAAACCCGAATTATTTAAAAAACTTTGAAATATTTTTAGTTAACATCGAGTGAATAATATAAATGTAAGTGAATAATTGTTATTTTTAAATAAAAACTTAGAATGATTTAATAAAATACATGTTATGTTAGCAGAGAAGAACTTATTTGTTATTTTATACTTATTACATGGCTAAAGATGATGTAAAGTAGTAAGTCAATAGAACAAAACGTGGCCTCTTTTAATGTAGTAACTCCCTAAGGCAAACATTTACTGCTTTTTTGATTTTATTGCTTTAAATTATGTTTGAAAGGCTTTTAATAAAATTGTACGAAATTTGTAAAGCTATTTTAAACTTGATAGTTATAAAATTTATAAACAAAAGTATTAACAGTTAATAATAAATTTTTTGTTCAAAGATAATGATTGATTTATTATAGAAGTTTTAAGAAACTTTGAAATAATTTTAGTTATATTTGAATGAGTAATATAAATGTACGTGTTTAATTAAAACATAAAATGTTTTAATAAATTATACGTTATATGTGTAAGTGAGTGTGCGTGGGTGTGTGTGTGTGTGTGTGTGTGTGTGTGTGTGTGTGTGTGTGTGTGTGTGTAAATTTTGTGTGCGAGTGTAAGTAAATCTGTGTGTAAGTAAATCTGGTGTGTGAGTGTAAGTAATCTGTGTGGAGTGGCAATCTGTGTGAGTGTAAGTAAATCTGTGTGTGAGTGTAAGTGTAAATGTAAGTGTCTATGGATAAATGTAAGTGTCATAGTGAATGTGTGTATAAGTATCATAGTGAATGTGTGTATGTAAGTGTGTGTGTGTGTGTGTGTGACCGCATGTGTATAAGTGTAAATGTAAGTGTCTATGGTTAAAATGTAAGTGTCATAGTGAATGTGTGTATAAGTGTCATAGTGAATGTGTGTATAAGTGCAAGTGTGTGTGTGTGTGTGTGTGTGTGTGTGTGTGTGTGTGTGTGTGTGTGTGTTCTAAATAATAATAACAATAGGCATGAAGTAAATAACACTAAAGTATAATAAAAATAAAATAATAAAAATAATAAAAATAATAATAAAAATAAATAAAAATAATAATAAAAATAAATAAAAAGTATTAAAACAAAATAAAAAACATAATGTTAATAAAATATATGAGTTAAAGCAGTAAAGCAGAAAGTTAAAACAGTAAAGCAGAAAGTTAAAGCAGTAAAGCAGAAAGTTAAAGCAGTGTAAAGCAGAAAGTTAAAGCAGTAAAACAGAAAAAGTAAAAGCAGTAAAGCAGAAAGCTAAAGCAGTAAACATGAGTTAAAGCAGTAAAGCAGTAAACAAAAGCATACCCTCCTTGGTGTTAGGTCACACCTCTATTGATTTACTGATTTACTGTTTTGGGCAGTGTGTAATGTTAATGAATATGTGGAGTTAAAGCAGTAAAACATATGAGTTAAAGCAGTGATAAACATGTGAGTTAAAGCAGTAAAACATGAGTTAAAGCATACTAATCCCCCCTAGGTGTTAGGTAACACCTCTATTGATTTACTGATTTACTGCTTTAAGGTATGTAATGTTAATAAATATGTGAGTTAAAGCAGTAAAACATATAAGTTAAAACAGTAAAACATGAGTTAAAGCAGTAAAACAGTAAAACAAAAGCATACTAATCCCCCTAGGTGTTAGTTAACACCTCTATTGATTTACTGATTTACTGCTTTAAGGTCTGTAAAGTATATGTTTTTAATAAAAATGTTTAAGTGCCTAAAATTAGGATGGGCTAAAATTGACCCATGGAAGACCAAAGGGTTGGTCGTGTGTTTATACATGTGTATAAGTGTAAATGTAAGTGTGTGTCTATGGTGAGTGTAAGTGTCATAGTGAATGTGTGCGTGTGTGTGTGGGTGTGTTTGTGTGGGTTTGTTTTTTGGCCGGTTATGTTTAATTGAAAATGTAGGTGTCTATGGGTAAATGTGTATAAGTGTCATAGTGAATGTGTGTATAAGTGTCATAGTGAATGTGTGTGTGTGTGTGTGTGTGTGTGTGTATAAGTATAAGTGTGTATGTGTGTGTGTGTGTGTGTGTGTGTGCACGGATGGAAATAAGTTAGGATAGATCCATACAGGTCAGGTTCCTACATGACCTCATGTTAGCACAGATACCTACCAAAGGCTAGGCATCAGTTACCTGAATGAGCTCAAGGCGGGGTGGAGGCTAGGTGCAGGTGTAGGATAGGTGTTAGGTTAGGTTAGGTTAGGTTAGGTTAGGTTAGGTTAGGTTAGGTTAGGTTAGGTTAGGTTAGGTTAGGTTAGGTTATGTTAGGTAAGGTCAGGTTAGGTGCAGGTTTAGGCTAGGTGTAGGCTGGGTATAGGGTATCCGGCAAGGTCAATGTCGAAATATCATGGTCAAACAAGGTTAATATATATATATATATATATATATATATTATATATATAGCGGCATATACAGATATATATATATATATATATATAATATATATATATATATATATATATATATATATATATATATATATATATATATATATATATATATATATATATATATATATATATATATTTACTACTTTCTCTCTCTCTCTCTCTCTCTCTCTCTCTCTCTCTCTCTCACTCTCTCTCTCTCTCTCTCTCTCTCTCTCTCTCTCTTCGCTCGCTCGGGCTTTGTAGATGCCACGTGTTAGTTCGCTGAACGAAACCTAATACCAAAAATAAAATAAAAATAACTACGTTACGCAAATAATTAAAATAATTAAAAATAATTAAAATAATTCAAATAAAAATGAATAAAATAATTCAAATAAAATGAATAAATTTTTCGAATTAAAGAGAATAATAGCACGGACGTCTGCCACGTGCTTTTACGAATCGCATTCAATGCAACGTTTCACGTTGTGATTCTCAGGATGAGAGATGTTATAACAAAAAATAAAATAAAATAATAAAAATACGCAAATAATTAATTTCAAATTAAAATTCAATTAAAAATGATTCAAATAAAAAAATTTCAGTGTCTCAAACACGTCTAAAATTGTAAATGCATCGAAATGTACCGCAAACGAAACTCTCTCTCTCTCTCTCATATATATCAGTATATATATATATATATGACATATATTGGTTAAGGTTATTATAGGTTATTAAAGTGATATATATATATATATATATATATATATATATATTATTATTATTATTATTATTATTATTATTATAATTATTATAGGGAATTCACGGACTCGGGTAAATTGACCTGATTTCAAAATATCTCATTACCAGATCTCACGTTTGGTCCTGGGGACTAAAGGGCATAAAGTTGACCGCGTGGTAAGGGTTCGTATCCTTTCGGTGGCTATATATTTTGATTTATAACCGGGAAAGAACTCGAACAGAATATAATACTTGCCTTGAACTCTCGTTGTTTCAAGTTAAAATAATAATAATTACAACGTATGAAAGTACACCTTAGCTATTGGCCTTGCTACTTAGCGGTTCTTTGTGCGTGGTTCTTTGCTACGAATGCGACGGACTCCGCGGAACTTGTTAAAAACGCGACGATTAAACGCGACAACGACGATGACTGCGACGATTAAACGCGACGAACGCGACGATGAATTTGCGATTCATCCCGACGAAAACGACGATTGAAAATTATGACGAAGATTAACAAAACGCTTTATAAAACAAAATGGCGGACGCAAGTCAACAAGGTTGTTGCCTTTTAAAAAAAAAAAAAAAAAAAAAAAAAAAAAAAAAAAAAAAAAAAAAAAAAAAAAAAAAAAAAAAAAAAAAAAACACCCATGAAGGTAGCTGAGTATTCCAAAAATTACGGTGCCAAAAAAGTTCAAGGTCAGGTAAAAATACCGTTGGTCAAAATGACCAGCGGTCAGTCAAGGTCAAAAAGGGGGCGGAGCTACGTTGTCCAATATGACTCTCCTACTACTTTAATACATATATTATTCCATAATACATGGTTAGATTGTGTCTGAATATTGAATGCAACCAATAGCCGGTCCTGAAATGCAATATAGTTCAAAATTGAAGATCTGAGCGTTTTAGCAGTAATAGCTTTAAACTCTGGTGTGGCCTCACTTAGGAAATTCTAAAAAATTGTTGCCAATAATTAGCCAAACATAGATGGAGTATGCAGCTTCGAGAATCTTTGAGTTAGTTTCTCAAAGAAATAAATAGACTTTCTATTAAATTTTGCTTTTTTTTTTTTTACCAAAGAATACCCCAAGGGTATACCGCACCGATGGCAGGAGTCGGGGTCTCTCGGCCTTCCGGGGAACTACGGGGTAGGACTAATTCCCCCCCTCCGGGGAGGGTCTCCGGAACCCCCGCTCTTTGGTATTTGAAGTGTCGCGGGGGTTCCTCCGTCCCTCCCCTACGGGGTATGGAAAACGCCCCTCCCTTATGTGTTCCCCTTCGTCGGCTCGAGCCCCTAGTGTGCCGTATAAAGCAAAATTTAATAGAAAGTCTATTTATTTTAACGAGAAACCAATAAAAGGTCTCTAAATAGGCCTTCTAATCATATTACTATAATTATTAACAATAATTTTTTTATTATTATTATTTTTTTTACATTTTCATATGTGAAATTTTACCAGGATTCCAAAAATGTATTCCTTTTCGCTGTAGCTATTGTAGTTTTTGAGATATATATATATATATATATATATATATATATATATATATATATATATATATATATATATATATATATATTTATTATTATATATATATACATATATATATATATATATATATATATATATATATATATATTAATATTTATATATATATTCAAATGAATTTTTTTTTTTGCCATTTCCAGGACCAGCATTGGACCAGCATTCCAGCAATGTATTCCGTTTTTACTGTAGCATTAATAGTTTTTAAGGCCACATATGACGGACAATGGAACGGTTACTGCTATATATATATATAGCAGCAATATATATATATATATATATATATATATATATATATATATAGTTATATAAGAAAGAGTTATATATATATATATATAAGGGAGATATTGATCATGCATAGAGCAGCAGCAGTTATATATATATAGTATATATAAGGTTATATATAGGTTCGAGACTGGGTTGGAGCGAGAGAATGTGGAAAGCTATTATCTATTATTCCTAGCTTCGTCCCACCTCAGACGTTAATGAGTACAATGGCAACGTGCTTGATGCCAATTGGAAACACTCCGGTTGGGTCATGATAGGCCTGGCCAGCCAGCGGATTTGCCGTTAGGCCCAAGTTACCCAAGGACCTTTCTCGTTGGGTCCACCTGACAGGGCGTTGAATCGTCCTACCTGGGGGATGTTGAGATTGAGATGATATATATATATATATATATATATATATATATATATATATATATATATATATATATATATATATATATATATATATATATAGGTCAGCATCCCGAAGAGGCCAGGCATGTAACTAAAAACTATAACAGCTACAAGAAAATAAAAAACATTTTATTAATCAGGAGACATTTTTATCCATGTTTAAAAAAAATAAAATAAAATAACGCTTTTGAAAAATTTAAAATTGTTAAAAATGATGGAAAGCTGTATGATAAGCATTGTTTTTTGAGAATTACGAAGCAGCTCGAAGTACCGAGAAAGCGCGCAAAGTTGCCAAATGTTGAATTTTTTTTTAACTAAAGAATACCCCACGGGTAAAACTTAAAGATGGACAGAGTCGGGGTTTCTCGGCCTACCGGGGGACGACGGCTCTGTCCCTCCGTCGGCTCGAACCCCCTAAAAAGGATATAAAAAGAAAAAATAACATTTTCTCCAAAGCGTAAAAATAAAATACTATTTGGTAACTCTTGCTCTTGTGAATAACTGCAGGAATTCAAGGTCAATCACAGCGTACGCTTGCCAGATCTAAGATTATACTAATATTTAAGGTGTTATTAATAAATATTAGAATAAAATAATTTTTTTTTAAGTTTCATCGATGAAATTGCTTGCTGAAATAAAAATGTTATTTATTTTCCTGTACCTGCCATAGTTTCAGTTTACGCCCGTCCCTCCTTCGACGTGCCGGGCTTCATATATACAGCGTTACGCGATAAAGGCGAGCGGCGCTATATATATGTTGCTACATGTTGGTATATTGCGCAGTTAGCGATATATATATATACATATAAAGAAGTATATATTATGGTTGCTGGTTGTTGTTACAAGGGCTGGCTACGTTATTGGCATACAGCGTTATTGTTATTGGCTACATGTTGCTGTTGTTACAGCTGGTTGTTGTTATTACATACATACTGGCTGTTGGCTGGCTAAGCTGTTGCTGGCTATGTTGTTATATGATATTATGTATATAGCATAGCATATACGTAGTTATTGGCTGGTTATTGCTGGCTGTACGTTACTGGCTGTTGTTGGTTGTTATTGAATATACATATTTATGTATATATATTATTACATATATTATTATTATTAGCATATATATATATATACATATATTGTTGTTATTACTGTTGAGTTATATATATATATATATATATACATGTTATATTATTATATTATATATTATTGCTGTATATATTATTGTTGAAGAAGTAGTTACATATTATTGTTGCTATATTATATATTGTTATTATAAATGTTATTATTATTATTACTATTAAGGCTATAGATACATATTACATATATATATATATATATATACAGTTATTATTGGAGCTATTATTATTAAAGAAGAAGATATATAGTTGTTAAAGATATATATTATATTATTATTATAGATATATATATACATATATATATATATATATATATACATATATAGATATATATGTTGGTTATACATATATATATATACATACATGTTATTATTATTATATTATATATATATACATATTACATATATACATACATATATCCGGAAAATCCTTTGTCTTCACGCAGATGAGTAGTGATCGATTTTTGAAACAGTCCCTCTTCTCATTTCTGAACTCAAACAGAAGGTGTTTCTGGCTCTTATCCCATATGTATTGATACGTATTTCGTCGTCTTCCATCTCCTCTATCAAAAGCCATTTAAGTAATAATCTTTTACGTCTACTCAACCTTAAACTCATTTTGTTAAACAAAACCTTCC
>JABUQX010017522.1:15000-17500 GCA_015478945.1 Trachelipus rathkii | reverse complement strand
GTGTTTGTTCGAAGCATAAGGGGAGACAGCTTCATTTATTTTTCCCATCCTCTCAAGCATGTACCAACTACTATTCCAACGAGTCTGAACATTTTGCGTTACAGAAAGTTGAGGAATATTTAGTCTCATAATTCATAAATGAATACTATCCGCTATCCGCAAAAAAAAATTCATGTGGATGCGAATGCAAATGCCGATGAGGGTTGAGAAAAATTATGCGGATGCGGATATCTGCTACACCTCTAGTCTTTACGGTATTTTACCGTATAGCATTTGGATATTAGATTCATATTTTTTTATTCTCAAAAGCAAGCGAAAAAAAAATAGTTGAAACAAAAAAATGTTTTATGGTAACTTTGTAAGCACTAAGCTGAGTCTCAGAGTCGAAATTTTGAATTTGACTGCTGGAGTCGGAGCCGGAGTCGAAATTTTTTGTTTAAGTGGAGGCGGAGTCGGAGTGGAGTCGAAAATCCAAAATTTGAATTTAAAGGGAGTCGGAGTCGAAAAAATTATTTTACGACTCCGCAGCCCTGCTAGTTTCTAATATCAAGATGGCGTGCCTCTTCTTAATTTCCTTATTGTGTCCCCTGTTCTCTCGTCCAGTTCGTGGTCTACTATGAAGAATTGTGTAAAATTATATTGACATATTTTGTGAATATATATATATATATAGTTAGTTATGTATATATATATATATATATACATATATATATATATATATATATATTGTTAGTATTTATATATATATATATATATATATATATATATATATATATAATGAGTTCATTGTAGCTCTTTCAGCTAGCGAGTTTTCGTACGCTTAATTGTGTGCCCCTCGACATTATTTGAACACGTTACAGCATACGATCGAGTTGGGAAATTTGGGGCCGATTACTATAATAGGAAATTGCCGTTTCATAGGGAATTTTCCATAATTGAATTATAAATTTGAGGCAGGTGTATTGTTACACTAATCTCAATATTCACACATTGTTAAAAAACATAGTCAACATGTTCAACAGTATTCCCATTCAAACGATCAAAAACCATTTTCTTTAATCGCTTATGGCGGAATAATTCCGAGCATCTGGACGCCATGGCTATCTCACGGTAGTCACGAATCATCATGATTACATTAAGCTGAAGCAGTTTTTTTTATGTAACTGAAATCTGCATACCACAAATTCCACTTACATAAAGGCAAAACCTGCAAACTACTGCAGTACGTAGTTAAACCTTCAATCATAACATATTATATATATATATATAGCAGCTTTATCAGCCGCCAAATGCTATCGACATACTGATATATAAGTTATGTTATATATATATAGTTAGGCAGCAGCAAAGTATATATATATATAAATTTAAAGAATTATATATTTATTTATGTTATTTATTCTTTAAATGAAAAAGTTATATATATATATATATATATATATATATATCTCATTCTTTGGGCAATCTTTTTCTCTCCATTAATTTAAAAAAAAAAATTCACTTGAATTTCTCAGTTCATTAATTTTATTTTAGAAGTAGAACTTTTTTATATATGATTTTTTTCTGAATTAATTTTTTTCATCTTTCTTAATTTATTAATTTGAATTTTTTTAGTCAACATTGTAAGATCTTTCAACCATTCTTTCTGTGCTGAAATTTGAGTTAATTTCTCTTCAAAATTTTATTGAAAAATTATTCACCTGTTTGATATTAAAAGCAAAAAGTAGTTTAATTTATATATATATATATATATAGTATATATATATATATATATATATGTTGGTATATATATATATATATATATATATATATATATATATATATATATATATATATATATATATATATATATATATATATATATATATATATATATATATATATTATATTTTATTTTATTTCAGATTTCTGAATTTTAGTCGATTTTCTTTTGAAATCAAGTTTGCTGTGCATGGATATAAAAAGTTGTATATTGTTGTACAAATGTGAGATAAATTTTGCAAATCATAAATAGGAAAAAACTTTATAAATTTTATTAAAACAGTCGTACCAAATTAGGTACAATGTTGCTAAATTTGAAGGGAATAGTGTCCATCTTTTGAAGGGCTGTCTGGCAGTTGCCTTTTTGTCTTCTGCTTGTTAATTTTGGTTTGAGTGAATGAGATAACATTGTGGTGTCAGTGTAAAGCTATCGATCTATTGTTTTAAGGATATAATATCAAGTTGCTAGTGAATAGTTATAGTTTTGCACTTTGTGTTTAACATTTTTTGTTCTTGTTGTTGTTCAACTTAAAAAATAAAAAAAAATATATGAAAAGAAGAACAGATATTAGAGACTTTTTCCACAAAAAAAGTAAGCACTATGGTAATAAAGATTCCTGTTATTCAAAGAGTGAGGTTCTCGGACTCGAAGAATCAGTTTCTCCTGGAACTTCTCTAACTGCCATTGCAGCTGAAAAATCTCAAGTAGACGGTGATGTTTTTCCTTTACAAGCGTCTA
>JABUQX010017522.1:0-2500 GCA_015478945.1 Trachelipus rathkii | reverse complement strand
AACTGAAGATCTTGAAAATGGTGCACTTAATAAATTTGTCTGCAGAAGTGATTCGAATTTATCACACGCTCACATCAGTGACTCTGACTCTATTGTTCACTAAACAGCTTCACGCAACTCTATGTATTTCGAGTTACTAAGATTTGGCTATACTGACTAGCACGCGGAAGCAGAAAATAAGATCACACGATCGACGAAAGCCAACGTATGCGTTGTATATATGTTTCGCTAGAACGTGTTATCTCATTCTACTAGCCGTGCGTCTCTTCTGCTTAGTTCGTCTCCCTCTCTCTGTTCTCTCCATCTCTCTCTCCTTCGTCTCTCTCTCTACTCCCAGTCTCTCTCTCTCTCTGCTCTCTCTCTCTCTCCCTCTCTCAAGCATACATATTATAGTATATTTAGTGCTATGTAGATTTATCTAAATTTATATATATATATCACAAATATAAACATATATAATATATAATATTATATATATATAATGTATAGTAAATAATATAATATTGGACTACGTTCTAAATATATAATATAAAGACTTACTATATATATATAATAGTTATATAATATATATATATATATGATTAAATATAAATATTAAATATAAATAAATATATATTATATATAATATATAATATATATATATATATATAATATATATATATATATATATAATATATATATTATAATATATATATATATTATATATATATATATATATATATATATTTTATATATGGATACACGCAAACACTGTCTCTAAAGAGCAAAATATGAGGTTTGCTTCTGTATTTCTTATAAAGGATAACTAAAAAACGGGTTCCTCGCGCACTTTTCGTGATATCTCCTACAAATCATTACACGTAAATCACCCCTATTTTCAGGACATGCAAAAAAGCAGACGCCTGTAGAACATAAACGACCTCAATGGAAGCTCGAGCAAAAAATATACTGCGTCAAACATTCTACAAGACGGGCTCGTTCAAGAAAATCCTGGAGACTTTCATCCATCAGTTCGAATGTGAGACCACTTTGAAAAGTATGGGACCGTGGAGAACCTCAATGGAACAAGTGAAAACCGTCCAAGCCACTCAGGACGTCCCAGGAAGCATACGCCCGAGCTGCGTCGAGAGCTGTTGAGAGGTCAGTTCAGAAGTCCCGAGACGCTCTGCACAAGCGAAGTCAGTTCTCGGTATATTACGTGATACTTGCAGGAGAGTACTAGTAAACGATATAAGGGCTTATCCAAACAGAATACAGACGAAGCAGACCCTTACAGCCTTACAAACAACAGAGAAAGCTATGACAGTCAGTTACTGCGAGAAGATCCAGGGACCCTAGATTTCCTTAACTCTTTGGACCTCAGATAATAACCGCACTTCATCTGAAGGAAAGATAAACTCAAAGAAAAATGTCTTAAGGAGACCTCCAAATCTAATGAATTAGCCCAAGCACCGTATGGTTGCAATCTCGGCCAGAAGCATCGTCGAACATTCTTTTCGAGAAAGATCTGGCGCGACGGTGTGCAGTCACCAAAAAAGGTTGCTGAGCGTCCTCAAAACCTTCAAGAGTGAGCTACAGACCTTCTATCCGTCGCTTATGAGAAAGTTCTGGTGTTCCAGCAAGATGGAGCAAGCTCTCATACACCTCAAACCTGTTCCGAGATTGGCTGAAAAGAGAACTTTGGAGGCCGTGTGATCGATCTCATGACTGAGATTGATTTTGAGTGGGCACCTCATAGCCCAAGAACCTGTAGCCCCCAGATTCTTCTTGTGGCTACCTCAAGAACCGGAGTGGCACGCAGGGAGGCCAGAGACAATCACTGACACTCGAGGAAGATCATTCAGGTAGAGATGATAAAAGCCATTCCTCGGATCTGTATGTGAAGGAGCGTCTTGGGCAACTTGTGCTTAACACTCTCACGAACAAAATGCCACACAACGCTAAATGAGGTCTGCCAAACACATGCCTCTAGAACAAGAAGAGAATGGCCAAGACTATCCATGTTTAATATTGATTGACCTAAATACACATAATAGGTTAAGTTATAACTCGAAATTCATTTAATTCGACAAAAATATTAAGAAATGAAGCCTTAGCGAAGAATGTTGGCCCTTGTTATTTTTTGTCACGCTTATAGTGTCAGATAAGTAGGTGATATAGTAAGGTATACTATAGATAGCTATGTATAATATATAAATATAATACGAGATTGACTGGAAATATAAAAAAAATATATAATATAAGATATATATATATACTATATAATATATAGTAGCACCGCTCTTCAATAATGCTCCCCTATATAATAAGGATTATATTATCATCTAGGTGGCGGCTCGCCGTGTACAATTTATATGGTGTTGCATCTGAACATTTCACACACACAGGGAGTTCATATAAATTTATTATGATAAATATTATGCCTATATATTTAGTCCACTATATATGATATAAGTATTAGTATAGTGGGCTAAGGCAATTATACAATAGTTAGTGAGTA
>JABUQX010017521.1:57500-71389 GCA_015478945.1 Trachelipus rathkii | reverse complement strand
TATTTTCAGAAAAAAATAAAAATGACTTATTTTATGTAAAACTTTTAATTTGTAATATCAAAATGAAAATTTTCCCTGATGGGGAAACATGCATCTGACAGTTTTTATTAAAAATTTTTATATCCCCTTTCACTACCTCTGTATTTGATCGAAATCATTAAATATATTTCTCTTCCATCACATCCACACAATTACATATGACCATTAACGTAGTCATCTCCTGGTTTCATTCATTATGTCATCATTCACATATAATATAATATGAGGACCCTTTATTTAAAACGGTAATTATACACTATATAAGACCATTAGAATATATGAAGAGAAAAATCTACTGGGATAGCTTTATAAACGTAATATACAGCTGATGCAGACATATTCATACTTACTAGATCCTTACGTCGTTACACTGTACCGCCTTATACTTTCTTATAATATACTGAGCGTCCATTCTATACTTACTAATAAATCATAAGTAAACCACGCATTCATAAATAAAAACATAAATATAAATCAAAGCAACCGCTACAACTCACCATTACGTGCATGCCATCAGCATCGAACACACTACACGTCTAATATACCCACTATATCCATCGACTGATATAGTCCTATATACCCTCATTACTTCAATAATTACAAATGGACTTTCAGTCATACATACGATTACTCATAATCCTACTATAAAATAAACTCAAGGATCAGTACATACTTTCTTCAATCATCACTACAAAACATCCCGCTCACTATCTCTATCTCTCATCTATCATAATCATAATCTCTACTATCTACCATATCATATACTAATCCATCTCATCTTAGTTCTACGATACTATTACATTACATACCGCCCACGGCCCCGTTTTCTACTATCAAATTAACCAGTCTCCCCCACGACACTGGCACTAAAGCGCCGATCCGATTTTTCGCCAAATATGCCCAGTTTCTTATCCTAATTTAAGCGATTCATTCCTCGTACTCTTATATATCTTCATTTATCCACCAAGACTCTATCTTCATTCAGATCCTGCATAAAAGGCATTCCTTGTACTCTCTTTCACACCCTCCTTCCCCCATCTGTGCCTCCTGGCCGTCCGTAACGCGATCATATTTTATATTTCATCATTGCCCCCTCGCATTTCCCACACGCTTCTACCAGCACACCATTCCATCCCCTTACTCTATTAATCCTCCACCTCTATACGGCATGAACCAGGCCCTCCGTGGGGACTTCAGTATTTCTTTCCATACCAACACAGTACATCCCGATCCAACGTGTATCGGCGGCTATATCGCATCGTACTTATTATACCTCTTTGAGTCATTCTTACTTCTAATTATTCTATCCATTTACTTCTCTTCCTATCTATATCTGGGGTCCTGAACACTTACTTATTCTTCATATCTTCCTTCGGATTTCTATACATAAATAAAATTAATAAAAAAAAACAATATATAATTCTCCTCCTAACCATCCTCCTCCTCACTCCTCCCCTTCCCTACCTCTTACTACCTCTCACTTAACTCTACTATACCTACATCCTCCTCTCCTACTCGATTACCTTCTTCTCCTCATACTTACTCAATTCATCATCTTATCTCATTAATCTCTCTCTCTCTATATATCATTTTACTCTTCTCTCATAATCTCCCAATTCAACAATACTCTCATATCTCATACCATTCATCATACTCATCCATAATTCTCTCATATACTATCTATTCATCATCATACATCTCTCCCTCTTCATCTCGATCCTCTACTTCATAATATGGGGTCATCTCTTTCATATTCATCGCTGCTACCCCCCTTCAATCAACTGCTTCCCCTTGTCGAAATAAAAAAATAGTATAAACTGACACATTAATTAATGGTGTACATTCTACATTACTAATCTTATCATCATCTACTCTTCTCATATCATCTCTCTAATCTCTAATCTCTCTACTCAATCTCTCTCACCCCTCTCTCTCTCGCTCATTCTCTCTCAATCTCTCATTCTGGGGAGTCTATTCTTCGTGGGTCTATCCTTCTCTACTCCTGCTTAGTTTATTGGCGGCATCGTGCCCCCTCCCCCATGGGGCGATGACCCTTCCCTCGATCATCAATTCATCCATTCTTCATCAATTCTAACTGTCGTACATCTATCTCTCTACAACATCTACTCATATCACTCTCTCTCTACTCATCATCTCTCTCTCTCATCATGCAATCATCAATCTCAATCAGTCATATCAATACTCTCTCATGCTATCATCTCTCATATACCTCCTCTCTTCATTAATCAATCTACACCTCTAAATCTATACTCTAATCATCTCACAATCATACATCTACACTCATATCACTCTCTCTCTATCAAATCATGCTACAATCTCTCATTCTCTCTTTCTCTCTCTCTGACTTCTCTCATTATCATCTATCTCATCAATCTCACGATACGGCGCCTCCTCCCTAACTCAAAGTGCCTCCTCGGACTCCTATCCACTCGTGCTTCGCCCGCAGTATTTCTTAACTTCTACAAGCACCTGCGCCCAAAACGCTCTATACTATCACCCTTATACTCGAGCCGTTCTGACTCCCACATTCTTCAATCTTATTTATTCTTGTGCCACTCGCGTCCCTACATGACTCACGCCTTCCCTTCCAAAAATATGTCTCACCTCCCCGCTCTGGATACCCATTTCCCCCCCACACGTGATCCCGCACTCCTATCGCCCTTGCACCTATCACACCATACTATTAATTTTATCCCTTCTCCCTTAGTACTCCGGCTCGTACCATAATACTCTCGCCCCCTCCCAGCAGCACAGCATGCTACCTATTCCTACAACGCCCCCTTCGTGCCTATTCCCTTTTTTTCCCCGTTCTTTTATTTTTCTGAATACGTACAAACGCCTCTCACTCCCCCACGATGGCGTATTCCACATATTCCGCCACACCCCGCTTCCACTTCACTAACTGCCCTTTCTCTTCATGTTCTTCACTAAAAATAAGACACCTATTTATCACCCGGGATCCTACTCTATCACTCTCCCTGTCCCACATATCTTAACCTAAAAAGTATGATCCTATAGTGCCCGGCCACCTCCGTCCGTATCACATCATACACAAAGAGGAAAAATCACACCCCCCCACCACTCCCCGCGTCCCGCCTGCTCAACCCCGCCCCCCATCCCCTTCTATTTATCTCCCTATCCTCCTCCTCTTTGGTTCCTTCTCTCTACCCATCCCATCACCATACAACCATCACCAATGCCCATATTACCTAGCTCACTCGTTACTGCTCAAAGCCTTCCTCCTGTAACTTTTTTTTTTGTATATTCGGAACTAGGCGGGATTTGCCTACCTACGTCACTATTCGAGCCCCCCACTCGAGCACTTAATCCGAATCGCCGACCCCCCTTTCACCGCACGCCCTCTTTGCCATCCCCGGCCCCGTGTTCCATGACCTTGTACGTCGCGCCCCTGTTTCTGCTTTCCTGTTGCTCCAAAACCCAACCCCGACGTTATGAATACACCCTTTCTTTTTTTTCCCGAATTATTTCCTTGCTTCTTTATCCTTATACCTGTATGCACTAAATACACCCCGAGGAGTCGGTAACACATACAAATGTCTCACAATATCAAAGAATCAAATATCGATTCTCCATTCCTCTATCTATCGCCCCTTCCCCGGTTATCTATTTATTTTGTACACTCCATCTTTACTCACCAATATATGCCCTATGCTCCGTTACTACTTTCCACCCGCCCCGGTTCTTCTTCTTCCACTCGCATATCCTCAATCCCCTTCCCCACGGTCACCTTCTACCAACCACCTTTTCGTCCATACTTCTCGTCTACGACCTTCATCTCTCTCTCCTATATCTCAATACAATCAATCTTCAGAATCTCGTCTCTAATCCTCATAAAAAACAATACTACGAACTACAAAGAAAAAAAAAAAAAAATCTCTCTCAAAAACTCTCACTCTCTCAATATCTCTCTCTTAGCTTCATAAAATCAAAACCAATTGACTAACACAATCTCTCTAATCTCTTTGATCTCTCTAATCTCTCTCATCTCTCACATACATCCTACAATCCGGGATGCATCTCAAGCCAAATCATCTGATCAATATCAGTCCTCTCCTCCCTCCCCCTCTACATCACATCTCTCTACATAATCATCCTCATCGTCATTCTCTCATACTCTCGATCATTATGAGGATTCTTCTTGAGAATAAACTTAAGCTTTGGCTCTCTCCTATCAAAATCACTCAAATATATATCATCATCATCTACTCTTCCCATAATCTCTACCACAATCTCTACTCTCACTCAATCTCTCTCTCTAAATCTACGTACTCCTCTCATCTTCAATCTCATCAATCTCATAATCATCTTCACTCTCATACTCTCTATCCTCCTCTCATCATCTCATCGATCTATTCTCGATCTCTCTAATCTGGTCATCATCATCTCTAATCTAGCTCTACTCCGATCCTCCCTAGAGGACGTCGGGCCGGGGGTGCCGATTAGGACGGGGAGAGGAGAGCCCATTGCCACACCCTACAACTTCTTGGCGCCCTCACCCCCCATGCCCATTGCTCAAATGTTATGCCCGCCGCCGTTTCCGGCTTTCTTTCGTCGACCCCCACCTGCACCGACAGCATCCCTCCCAAACTCGCATCCATAAGCCGGCGTCCATACTCCTCCCGTCTTTCAGCCCCTACTACTTTTTAGCTCATCCAGTTTTCCTGTGTTTTCGTTTTATCCATAACTTGGATAACATTGAATTGACCGTTCCCCTCGAACTCGTGTGAGTTTTATTACTCTCCTGATTCGCTATCCTGCCGCTCGCCCTCTACAGTCCTGTAGCTCGCCTTTGTACGGCGCCCCGCTGCTCCTCATCTTCCTCTCTCAAAATCAACTCTACATCTCTCTCTCTCATCTCCATCTCATCTCTCTCTCATCATCCTATGCTCCTCCATTCATCTTCTCTCTCGTCGTCTCATCTCTATCTCGATATCATCTATCTCTCCATCTCTATTGCTCATACTAATCATGTCTCCTCCCTCCTTTGCCCCCGACCCTCAAGTGCCCTACCTGCCCTCCGACCGCAACTCATTCTCTATCATCTCCTAGTCCTCTCAATCTACTCTTATCATCTCTCATCTCTACTCATCTACTACCATACCATCTCATCCTCTCCAAAATCTCATTTCTCGATCATCTCTCTAAACTTCATCATTCTCTCTAATCATCACTCATTACTCTTATATACATTTACATCCAATTCCCTCGCTATTTCTTTATTTCTTATCCTAGTTTTTTCACCCCTTGGGACTATCTTAGCCAGCCTTTTCGCGCGCAGACTCTTAGTGGCCCCCTACTCAACCTCGCCCCCAATTCAACGCCTACACGGCTTTACTTATTCCGTATGACCAAACTGCCCCCACCGATAGGTTTTCGCCCGCCTATTGGTCTCCTTAATGCTTTCTTGCGCCCCCCCACTCACCCTCCTCACATCCCGTCCCTTCCTCCTTATCCCCTGCACCCTCCTGTTATCGCCCGCGCCATACCCTGCTTCTTCCTGTTCCCTCCGCCGTTCTTGAATCTTCCCTTATTCTCCCCATGTTGTTGCAACATGGAGAAGATAATCGTCCCATTGCCTTCATTATTCTTCCCTTCGAGTAATGCTATATTCTAATCTTATTATCGCGGCGAGCCACGGCTCTCTCAAGTGGACTTCCACCCGTCACGACAGACGCAGCTCTCTATCAAACTCAAAATACATCCCTCGATACAATTCTCATCAATAACATCATCCATCCTTCAAATCACCTCAGAAACTCATACATCTCTCATCCTACATCCAATCATACTACCTCATACACATCAATCTACACATCTCTCAACTTATCAATCAAAGATCTATACATCATCATCTAATATACCGAAATAAAATCAGAAAATACTCTTACATCACTATCTCGTACCAAGACATGCCCCTTTCCATAGTCCCCTCTGCCCCTGGCTATCTCTAGCCATATACGCCCCCCCCTCACCACGTCCCCCCTTTCACTCACCCACACACACCACTACACCAACACCCCACCCCACCACCCCACACACCCACTCTCGGCCACCACAGTACTCCTAGCCCAACCGGATCAATCTGCACCTGATAACGACACATACTACCCCCCATAGCTCTCGAGCCCACAAACGCCAAGCGGCGCCCTGCCCATCTCCTCCTAACAAAACACCCCAGGTCTCCACCACTCCCTAGCTCGCCTGCTGGCTAACCCACCTCATACTCACCTTGGAACCGCTATCTATTACCACGCACTAGGCCTGCACCTTGATTATTACCACATTTATCGTATAGCGAACTCATGCCCATTCACCCATGATCGAGCCAGCGCTCCTTCACTAATTATTTTAGCCGGGGTAGTTTTCTCCCAGAGATTATTCTTTAAGAAGCGGTCTTTCTTTATCCACGCAGCTTCTAATCAACTATTCTCAACCCCATCTAAGAATCTTATGTATAAAATCCTAGCGCCATTCTAGGCTGTTGTACAATAGCACAACTGTACATAGCATCCTTTCCCCCACCTACATGTAACACACAACGTAATTGTTGCTCACACACTTACTCTTACAATCCCTTCTTCATTTATTTAATTACTCGTTTTTATTTTATTCTCATATTATCAGACCCTTTTCCGCCCTCTTAATCCAGTATTATCCACCTGCCATCTCGGCCATTGCTTCTCTCATCCTTAACTCTATCTCTCTCTTGTCCTCATTCTCCTCTCGCATCCCTTTTGCCTTCGTACTACGTTCACACTTCTCTTCTTTCCCCTCACCCCTCTCTTACCCCTTGCCGTTGCCCTGCCACCTCTTGCTTCTCTCTTCCCCTCCCCTTCTCCTTTCTACAAACACACATACTCATATATTTTTCACTTCCTTCTATCAACTCAAATTAATTATATTCTCTGGGTCAGCCTCATATTTCCACCTACATCCTCCTATCTTACACTGATATACTAAACGCCGTTTTTATCCACCTCACTCTTTGCGAACATATTCTTCTGCACGCCCTTTTTCCCTTCCTTGGGAATACCCCGCTGGTTTCCGTCGGTTGCTTCCCCCCTCTATTCCTCGTTTCCCCCATAGATTCTCCAAGGCCCCTTCCAGACTTTGACGCTATCTCGATCCACCTCTCCGTTCTTCCCGACTGGTAGTCCGCTCATTGTCTCTCTCCTCGATTCCGTCGTTGCGTGATCATCTCTCGTCATACTCATCAATCGATCATCTCTCTCTCATCTCTCAATCTACACTCATATCTCCTACTATAAAAAAGTACGATCTACATCTCTCTTCATATTACCTCATCATCATCTCTCTACTCTCCTCTTATCTAACACTTTCATCCTCATCAATCATCATCTTCAATCATCAATCTCTCTCTCAATATCAATCAATCAGCTACCATATCTCAGACAATACATACATTCATCAATCCTAATCTATACATATCCATAATCTCAATACTCTCAAAATAGCAATACTACTCTTAATAATTTAACTCCGCCACACCTCCGTTTATTTCTTCCGGCTGCCGAACCCTTTTTGTTTCTCAGTTCTGCTGATGTTTGTGATCCTGTTCACCTCTCTCTTCCCTCTTCTTTTAGCCCATCCTTTTCCTTCTTATTCAACAGTCACTTGTATGATGATCTTTTCCCTCCCTCAAAATCAGATTATCCCTTTCCCACTATCATTCTCCCCACTTTACTGTTCTTACCTCCTTATTCAGATAGTCTTCCCGACCAGCTAGCACTTTCCAAACAAATAAAAATAAGAAAAATACTTTCACCCAGATCACTCCATCCACATCATAAGTTCCTCTATAAAATTATAAACGTATAAATATTTGGTCTGGTGCATTTCGACAATAGTTCATACACATAACTCTCCTGCCCCAGCCATACTTAACGTTTTAATCTGCGTACGGCCCTCTCATAATCTAACGGATTAATCAATGTGCGTATCGATCGGGAGGTTATCTCCAATAGTCCTTACTACCACCCTGTTACAATACCACATGAGCTTATACCTAGGTGAGTAACACGCTTGCCACGTTGAGCCTCTCCTCCCCCCCATGACGCGACACTTCCTCCGGTCTCCTTTCGTCTGCGCACTCCGCCGTCCCTTCTTTCCTCCTTCCGTTACACTCGTCTCCGCGCTTTATCCCGTCCATATTGGCTCGGTTACGCGCACCGCGCGTTATTTCAATTTCCCCTCTCGCCCAACCGGATGGTTATTACCGGCTTTTTTCGTGCGGGCTACTTCCCACTGCGTCTTGCGACTCAGTAGGAAGATCAGAAATGTTGCATAGTATGAAGTGTATGTTTTTAGAGAGTTTCTGGATATGATAAAAATGATGAGAAAAGAGACTCTACATAATAGGTCACAAACAGAAAAGACTGAGATCATGATAGTAAACATTTTCATCAATAACATTACAAATAAACAATATTTTTGTAATGAAACAAAATATCTCACATAGATATTCCTGAGGCAAATCTTGTTAGCTAGAATACCTTTGTTATTGCAATGGATATTGAGTAATATGATTAGTTTGTAGTATATAATTAATATATGCTTATTTATTTATAATAATAGATTTAATAGATTTCATCATATTATCGTAAGTTGATCTTCATCAACAGTCTCATATCCTACATAAGAAGGCAAATTGTCATTACAATCATTTTCATCTCTACAATCTTGGGAAATAAGACCTTATTTTCTTCACTCATAGATGCCTTAATCCACACTTACCATTGAAAAGCTCACACATCATTACCTTTTATCACTATCTACCAGATCCTCTATGGTCCATCACAACTCTTCATTATTTATAGCCAATACCTACCAATCCTATAACCTTATGAGAAGTAACAAGACCCCTATATAGTATATTCATCAATTAGGTACTTTTATTTTCACGCTAATATAATTACCTGTCTTATGCTTTTATTAGTAAACGTATTGAACCATATTTTCTCATACAAATTTTTACTCACTAATATTAAGGATCGAAATAAGAGAGCACCACAATATCTCATTCTCCTCAGCCAATTTAATAGTCCACTAACTTATAGCCTTATATTTAGAATCATACTTCGATTGTGATCTAATTATGAGGTCAATCACTTCACAACAATTAATATCCATATTATCTATCACATCTCGGGCTATATAAATAACACATTTGCGCCCACACCTTGATAAAACGCTCAACAAATCCTGTGAGAGAAGAACTAACACACAAAGGTGGACCAAAGACATACCTTTGCTGGCACTACAAACCAAAGCACACCACCTGTTACCTGCATCGTATATATATATACTATTTATTATTATATATAGCCACAATAGCGTAAACGTTAGATTACATACAACTCAGCTTTAGCAACCTATATATTATGTGATAATACTACATTACTGAAATGTTTAGTATAATGTACTAATATAACCTATCTTTATGATAAAACATCTAGTATGTCACTCAAAGATATTTATTATATAAATAATTTTCTAAATATAATTGTTATATATATAATGAGAGATTTTATTTCCCCGACATGAGTACATACTTTAACATTACTAATTATAAATCTTCAATATATATATAATAACTTATTAAGATGTGTTAAAATTACATTTTATCACCATTGATTCTAGTGTAAAGTCGAGAGACAGACAAATAATAATAATATTAAAGCGTCTCCAAACGATTAGATATTAATTTCAGAGAATAGCCATTATATTTCGTTACAGAGGAGTTTATTTATTGTTGTAAAGAAGTAAAAGACATAATTCAACAATACATTCCATCTAATATATATTGGTTGTAAATATTATAGAATTATAGGGTATATTTTAATTATGACATAGAGTCTGATCAGTCCGAATCTGACACCATATTTTTCTGTTCCATATATTTATAATTACTTTTGTTGTTTATGCAAAATCAGAGCATTGCCAGAAGGGAGATGTTTTTTTTATTGCTTTTATTTTTTTATTGCTATTTATCAATGTCCCTGTATGTTTTTCTAATGTATATAATTATTTGGCGCAAGGTTATGTATACTCTAATGATGATTAAAATAACAATATTTTAAGAGGTATTGAGCATAAAGAAAAAAACGTATATATGTATATATATTCTGTGGTTATATATTAATATTAATTAAAAAGGATTTCAATCGTCAATATAATGATTTATTTAATTACATTAACTTTACGAGTCGGATGGCTAAAACTAGAATATTTCTTATGTCTTTTCATATTGGAATATCACGAAACAAACAGTAAATAATTAATATTTCAGAAAAACCTTCTTTAACAACGAAACATAATTGTTTAGATGATTAATTAATATAAATATTAATAGCTCAGAAGGCCTATTCGATTTGAAAAGGTAATAATGTCGCATAATGGTACCCCATAAGCGCCAATAGCATACACCCACATATCACACGCGACAACCTCACTTAGAGCAAAGCTTCGTCTCTGAGATTCGAATAAGTTTATTATAGTATATCGACCCCTCTCCAGCTTCATTATACTATTTATTCACTCATCATACACCTTGGTCTCATACGCTATATACAGTGTGAGCCATTCGACTACATGGTGTAATAAGATAATTAAAACCTTACATGTTGCTTGCGCCTTAGTTTGATTTTCTGTAATCACGGTCTCGGGTCTCGAAGAGAGGGAGAGGGGTGTGCGAGCATTCGAATTTCTATCCACGATGGTCTATCAAAGCTCTCAGATTGTCCGCCAATTACCACTCTATGTTGAAGTATAAAACTGTTGGCAGGGATGACTTACGCCTTCCCACAGCAAATCTACATCTACAGGATGGTCTTTTCCGAGCATACTATTGGCATTTCGATATTGTGGAGTGTATTATCTAAAGATTGCTGATGCATCCAGTGTTTTATCAGATCTAATTTTATCAGCTAACTAAAATAAATACATCGATTATTTATTTGTATCTCAAAGAAACTATCGAATTATATTAAAAGACCACTTAAATTCCGAGTCTTGCTCAACAACACAGTTATCGTATGACCATGTAAATATAAATTGTTGTAGACTTCTAACGTTTATACTATTTGAGTTCACCATTGAGCTTCAACCACAAAAGAAGGTAACTCTAGTATGTCTTTGGGTGATATGAATTAAATAAAATATATCCTGAACATTTTCACTATACTTGATCAATTACGAGATTGTCATATCACATGTAGATTTCTAATGACGTGTATAATTGTGATTAGATCCAAAATCTCTGCTTTCTAAGCTTTGTCTTTTACGAATTTGTACAATAAACTGTCTTATCTAGCATATGTCTTTGAGTGATTAATGTATACTCAAATCCTACTTTACCTAGTTGTTCAATTCGAAATTGATCAATCCTGCCATATCATAGCTTATCTTTGTGAACATTTTTGATCAATAATGTAATGCAATTTCTTATTACATAATGTCTACTTAGATACTAACGTAGACATACCATTTTAATTCGAATCATTAGTTTTTTTATGAGTAACGAGTTCGATAATACTTATATTTCATAGTTTCCCAAAGTACGGTCATGGATTGTGTAGTTTAACCAGGGTGCGGTTGTACCATCGAGGAGCCCGGGAGCTTTCCGTCATCGAGATCAAACCAATAAGTCACAAAAGCAAACTAAATGTCTGAAAGTAATTAAAACTGAGCTTCTTTAACCAGTATGTCTTAAAAAAATTTATGTATTTTCAAGAAATCTACCATATAAGTAGTTTAAATGTTTATACCTAAACGCCTAATTTATTAACAATTAAAAAGGATAAGAAAATTCTCTTCCAAAACATTATTTTGAATAAGGTATGACTTTTCTGTAGTCAATTTCAGAAACCCGTCTTGACACAAAGCATAATTCATATATGCATTTGTTTCAGCCATTAATCATTATTACATGGTCATCAGAGCTGCACTGTCCTTCAAAACTGAGGTACATGTTTCCACAAAGTCCCTCCGTCTCAGAATTTGGCAAAGAAAATCACCAATTTTTAAAAAAATTTAAATAAAACAAGAATTTAATATTTTAATATACCGTAATAAAAGCGTATACATTTGTATGAGAATAATTATAAGTCTTTACTTCTATGACAAACATATTATATCGATACCTACTTATTCATATACACTACCCCATCTACTCTCATATAATCATACTACTACAAATATATACCTATATCACTATCACCTATTCATACTGGGGCGTAGCGATTTCACATTCTAGGAGGGGGGCAAAAGGTTATCGAGAGAGTGAGTTATACAATATCTTATCCAAATTTCTCTACCCCATACTCATACATACTTATAAATATATATAATAAATATCAATACAAATATATAATATACATCACATACCTATAATACTACTACTACTCAAATACAACATATGAATAACCCTATAATATTACTAAGGACTTCACATGGCCGCCGCCCAAAATGCTCATGACATGACCCTGAGACTTCTAGCAGAAGCAGCCCTAAATGTATAAAAATACACCCCCACCAAACAGCACTAGCTTCCTGTACTCTCACAGCCAACTATGAAAACACAATCGATACCCCACAGCTCCATCTCATCATAGGAAAAAAACTCCAAACTCTAATCACAGCATGTTTCTATAAATACTAAAGATACTTACTCCCTTCAACTCACTCCATAATACGAATTGATGTACCTCTTTCAGTTAATACTTCTACCTACAATATAATTCCTTTAGAATACGTGTCGTACTGGCAAAAATAAATGGTTCATTTTATGTTAATAGTATGGAAAAGTTTTTAGGGGGGGGAAAGTGCCCCTCCCTGCACCCCCCTCGCACATAGCGCCCAGTATATATATAATATGAGATAATCTAACAATATCAACTATGCTTAATCCAAAGAGTCCCTCATATTAATATACTTATATATATAACCATAAATTATAATATTACCTATAATATAAACTGAAATTAAAATTATAATACATAGCTACCTAGATATATTATAATATAATATTATATTAGTATAGTATATATATTATCAATATATATTATAACTTAATCTCTAACTATATCTATATCTATAACCTAAATATAGTAAGATACTAACGAAATTCTTCCAGTGAGCTTTACCCTACAAAGAATATATATCTAAATCATTTCATAAATAAAACAAATCGTAAACATGAGAGGAACGAGAGAGAGAGAGGGAGAGAGAGAGGAGAGGGAAGAGAGAGGAGAGAGCAGAGAGAGAAGAGAAGAGCAGAGAGGGAAGAAGAGGAGATGCGTTCAGCGCAAAGAACGAAGCACAGAGCACTCATCAACCCATGACCAAACTTATTACCAAAACCATCAACAATAATTTACCTAAATTTTGCTTAAATAATTTTAGCCCTTTGTAATTCCTTGAATCTTCCATACAATGAAATAAGTAATAAACCTTTCCATCTGTGGTAACAACATACTAGCTTTACTGCAAAGTGGGATTAGGATGGTACACAAAAAATAACTCTTTAATTTTCGAATATATAATAGAACCTCGAATAATACATATATACTACCGTACCCATATTTAAATTCGACTAGTATCATTTACAAATATCCAAACATAAAATAAATCAAATTAAACATCTTTAAAAGAACAAATGTAAACAAATTTTAGTTTCATTAAAAAAAGGAAAAATCATTAAAACATTTTGGCCTACAAAATCGCAGCGACACGGGCTATGGAGGCGACAAAGTTCTATTTATTTACATTTTCTTTTTTTTTATCTTTTA
>JABUQX010017521.1:50000-52500 GCA_015478945.1 Trachelipus rathkii | reverse complement strand
TAGTATATATTTATATATATATATATATAAAGATTTTTTATATATATATATATATATATATATATATATATATATATATATATATATATATATATATATATATAAAGATTAATTAAAATTGCAAGTGAAACACGGTTTCCAAAGAAAATTATTAAAAACTATTATGGCAAATATTGAATGATTCTGGCATCGCAGGCTAATTTGCCTAAATATCATTGTAAGTATAGTATATATTTTATTCCAGCTACGCCTATGTGAGTAGGCAAGTTAAACAGTGGATAGGGAGGCAAAGCATAAATAGCTCATTTTTGGTTTTATATTTTTTTAAGATTTTGTAGATTAATTTTCTTATGGTTTCTTATTATATTAACTTTTTTAAATTTCTTTTATCTTTTTTCTTTTTACCATTAATTTCAGTCTTAAAACCAGATATAAAAATCAAACGTCTATCTTCTGTTTATCCCCAAATCACTTTTCACGATATGAGAGAGTATAAAGAAGGCGGGCGGCGGCGGTTACAGCATATGGTCGCGCGGCGGTATAAAGACTATGCGCGGCGACGCAGCGCGGCATGGCGCTTGAGTGCAACTCGCGGCGCGCGCAACGCTGCAACGCGCGCGGCGCGGCGCAGGCGCCGCGGCGCGCGCGCGCGCATGCGCGGCGCGCGCGGCGGCGCGCGGCGGCAGCGGCGGCAGCCGGTCAACACGGCGGCGGCGCAGCGACGCGCGGCGCGTTCGTAAGAGTAGTATATAGAGATATGAATAAGGAACTTTGAGTAAATATATTTATATATATATATATATATATATTTATATATATATATATATATATATATATATATATATATATATATATATATATATATATAATGTCATAGCCAGGGGGGGTTTCAATGGGTCTGAGCCATCCACCTCGAAATTTTTTAAACGATCAAAATTTTTTGATCATGACTCGAGTGGCTGTTGAAAGCACAAAAGGTGAATCTCTATCAGAGCCAATACTACGAAGGTGGAAATAGAAGATAGTGACTTTCTGATTGGACAACGATATGATGGTGTAGAAGCAATGAAGAAAAGTTTAAAAGTTGTTCAAACCTTTGAAAATATAAAGTAGGATTGTATGTATATTTTCTGTTCACATTTATATGGAGTACAGCGCATTAGAAACTAGTGGCACAGGGCTAACAACTGGGCACTATTTTAGGTCACCAAGGAGGACAATTATTTTAATAGAAAAAATATCAAAGGTTTTCCAAGAGATAAAATGAACAAAACTAACACGAATATGGTAATACAAGATGGGGGAAAAATTGCAATGAATTTTTAAAAATTTAAAAATCTTTTTAAAGCAATTGTTGTAATTTATTTTTTATTCTCTTTCACTTTTCCATTTCGTACTACAATACAGTCACCATCATTAGGGTCAATAGCTGATCTTACTCCTATTCTCAATGTTAAGTTGTTTTGATAGATTTTTGCGCAAAAATCGATGAAAATTTTTCAAATATTTTGGAAGCTGCAACAGGAATTCTGATTCTGCTAACGAAGAATAAGAATGCCTTGTGTTAAAATCAATGTAAAATGACATGAATTAAAGTAATTGCAATCATGTTTCTGGATGATTTTTCAAAACATTTAGAAAGCAAGTCCTTAAGCCATAAATTTATGCTTAATAATCTATGTAAAGTGATTACATAGACATCTATTGATTATTTAGCCAATTTTTAAAATAAATTTGATCTATACACTCGCATTTGGATTGATAGGGATTTTGGCACCTATTTTACTTAAAAAGTGAACTTCAGAAAGATATTTCTTTGCTCTGAAAAGTCTTAAAACATACTTTCTCAATTAAACAAGGGAAGGAAAGTCTAACAGAACTGGCATAAATGTGTTCATGCTAGTTGCACAATTTAAACGGAGGGGGTTATAAATCATTTTGCTGTTAAGAGAGCGAGAATAATAATTTAAATATATATATATATATATATATATATATATATATATATATATATATATATATATATATATATATATATATATATATATATATATATATATATATATATATATAAGAGGTAGAGTAGCGCATTCGAAGCGACGGAACTACCTCCCATTTGGATTATGGTGATTAGGGTATTTCCCATGACATTCCAGTGCCCAATGGTTCGCCTTTCTCTTTTGCGTTCATATTCACACTCCTCTTCCAGACACCACCTTACAGACATTACCTTATATCCCTATGTGCAGGAGAGAAAGAATTTGCCATAGCGTATATTCTACCTGTCGTAGAAGGTGACTAAAGGGACAAAGGCAGTTGGGTTAGCTGCCCACGCTAGGTATGCTATAGCAGGCCACGGAAATGGTCGTGATCGCAGTAAGCGACCATGTATCTTTCAGCGAAATTGTATGAATCGTTTGGGTACATGGAATGTCAGAGGAATAAATGTCGAGGAAAAGAGGAGAGAGGTGATAGATGTATTTAGAAAGGGTAAATTTGA
>JABUQX010017521.1:17500-27500 GCA_015478945.1 Trachelipus rathkii | reverse complement strand
GAGCAGCTAATCTTTTTTGAAGGTAATATGGATCTCTTGTTCTTTGACGACGACATTGAGGAGGAAAGAGGAAAATCTTGAGATTTTGTAAATATTCATTCAATTTTCATATAATATTATAAATAAATTTTTTGTAAGGATATATATTCTATTTAGTATTTAATATTAAAACCTTTTGTGAAGTCGCACATTATTAGCGGAAGACGTGCGGACGTGCGGACGTGCGGACTTTGCGATAGCGGAGGTTTGATGGTCTGAATAGGTGCGGAGGAGCGCTAGCGGACTACATTTTCTCGAGGTGCGGAGGTGCGCTAGCGGACTACACCTAAATGAGCGGGGTGCCCACCTCTGATGCCAGGCTGCCTGTATATGTATGTATGTAATAATATGTAATATGTATGTATGTAACTCAACAAATGTATGTAATATGTATGTGTGTGTCAGATCTGTTCAGGTTTGTTCAAGGTCTTTTTGATAAGGTGTGATGGTGTTTTGGATTTTGATACAAAGATCAATAAAGGAGAACTCGGTCAGGATTGTCTAGTAATTAATTGCTCTAATAAATTAAAAGCTTACGCTATTGTCATTTCATGGGAAAACAAGAATCATCACTCCAAAGTTTAAATATATATTTCACTGGGAAATGATCAAAGATACCTAAATTTTAGTATTGCCAAATGTATTTTCTTTTTCCCCAAAAATTCAATATTGGGACTTTTGCTTTTTCCCATGTTCGCTTATCCAACAGTATATATATATATATATATATATATATATATACTATTTCTCTATATATATATATATATATATATATATATATATATATATATATATATATATATATATATATATATATATATATATATATATATATATATATATATATATATATATATTAAATGATTATTGTATATGTTTAAAATAAATATATGTAGGTTTAAAATGAAAACTAATTTTTTAAAATTTGTAATTTTAATTTGGTCTTAATAAAGCATATTATTTTTCCGGACCTCAAAATTTTAAAAATCATATTTATTTGAATAAGCATTTTGAAAGGTTTCACCACATTTCCGTCTAAAGGGTGGAGTATGTGCCTATGTTAACATAAACACTCCTGTAACACTTCTGGAGAATCTCGAATCTCCTAACTTCGATGTTCTGTGGCTTAAAATCTTTCTTCCTTCTACTACAATAATCTTGTGCTTCTGCCACTGTTCTCCTAACAGAACAGATTTTCACGCCTTTTTTGAATACCTTACTACTTCTCACGAGACTGTTATATCTTCTCATCCAAATACTGAGGGGATTTCAATGTACACAACACTGAATGGTTGGGGTCCTCTCATACTGATTTAGGTGGGGAGGAGGCCGAATCATTTAGCATTCTCAACGATCTGGAGCAACTAATTAATGAACCCACACACATTCCGGATCGTCCCAACCAATTCTTGAACACACTAGACCTATGTTTCACCACTAGTCCTTCTCTCTATAAATACACCACCTTCGCTCCTATTGGTAAATCTGACCACAACCTTATATCTCTTAATTTTAATACTTTCTCTCCAACAGCTCCATCCTGCCCTACGCGTTTTTTCTGGCACTTTGATCGTTGCTTCTACGCTAACTATAATTGGAATGACTGCTTTGTCTCTGGTGACGCTTCGACTTCTGCCGATAAGGTGGGAGCTGCAATCGTTGATGGGATGAGCAGGTTCATTCCTTCTTCGACTAAATCTTTCTCTCCTCATAATCCATGGTTCGATCGTGCTTGTTCTCTGGCCATCCAGGCTAGAGACAGTGCGTATCGGGAGTGGAAAAATTCTTGTTCTCCTATCACTCTTGCTAATTTTCATTCTGCTAGAAATCGTTGCAGGGATACTCTTCGACGAGCAAAGCGGGCTTTCATCAAACGAAAGTGCGCTAACCTCCTTAGTTCTCCTACTGACAAATCTTTCTGGCCTCTTGCCAAAAACATCTCTAACAACTTCTGCAAATCTGTCTTTCCTCCTCTTATTCGCTCTGATGGTTCTGTTGCTAATTCTCCAACTGAAAAGGCCAATCTCTTCGGCCCTCCTATTTTCCTCTAATTCAACCCTGGATGATTCTGGCATTCCTCCTCCTCATAAACGCCCTCTCAAATTCCTATGCCTTTGCCTGCGTTACATTCGATCAGGTTGCTGATAAATGATCGCCGAACGTTAGGAAGGCGGGTGGCCCAGTGGCATTCCTCCCCAAGTTTTGAGGGAGTGTGCTCCGTGCTATCCCCGCCGTTCAACTATATTCTCTATGTCTCAATACTAACACTTTCCCTCAGTGTTGGAAGCACGCACATGTCCAACCTATTCCGAAAAAAGGAAGCCGCTCTGATCCTTCTAACTATCGCCCTATAGCTCTTACTTGTATTCTATCAGATCTTTGAAACTCTTCTCAACTCATTTCTTAGATCATCTGGAATCATTCCCTTCTTTCCGATCGTCAGTACGGCTTTCGGCGCTCGGGTTCACCTGCGATATACTCTCCTATCTTACTGATTTTTGATTTCCGCCCTTAGGAACTACGGGAGACTTGCGTGGTGGCGCTTGACATATCCAAAGCATTTGACCGGGTATGGCACGCGTCACTGCTCTCCAAGCTCCCCTCCTTTGGGTTTCTTCCTTCTCTTTGCTTACTTATGTCTTAGTTTTCTTTCAAATCGCTCAATATCGGCTGTTGTTGGGGTGGCTTCTTCTTCCTTTTCTGTCAATAGTGGAGTTCCTCAGGGTTCTGTCTTATCTCCTACTTTATTCCTACTTTTCATTAATGATCTTCTCACCTGCACATCTAACTCTATTCACTCATATGCCGATGACTCGACCCTTCATTCTTCAACTCATTTCAATTCTGCTCCTTCTTTTACTTCTAGAATTGCCTCTCGTCTTAATCTTTCCGATTCTATTCTCGCTGATCTGGATAGAATTTCCGGGTGGGGTCGTCTGAACCTTGTGAAATTCAATTCTTTAAAAACTCAACTTCTACAAATCTCCCTCTCAAACACCTTCTAACTTTCCTATCTCTTTCGACGGTTCTCTCGTCTCTCCTGTTGACAATATAAACATCCTTGGCCTTAACATAAACAAAAAAAATGTCTTGGAAACTTCACATCACAACGGTTGCTAGGGCGGCCTCAAAGAAACTGGAAGTTCTGTTTAGACTGCGAGACTTTTTTCCTCTTCTCAGTTACTCCAGCTATACAAGGGCCTCATCCGCCCTTGTATGGAGTACTGCTCTCATATCTGGGGGGGGGGCTCTGGTTTCACCCGGCTTTTGGATAGGGTCGAGTCAAAGGCCAAAGGCTTATAAACTGTTCTGTACTTTCCAGTTCCCTTGACCCTCTATCTTTGCGGGGCGATGTTGGTTGCTTTTTTTTTTTTCTATAGGTACCACTGGCAGGTGCTCGAGGGAGCTTATCACCCGCGTACCTCCACCTTTACGTCGCCCTCGCAGAACTAGGGGTGCTGTGTCTGCACACGAGTTTTGTGTTGATGTAGTTAACTCCAGGCTAGTTCGCTGCGGTGCTTCCTTCTTTCCTGCCACCTCTGTTCTGTGGAATTCTCTTCCATCTTCTGTGTTTCCTGCTGAATTTAATCTCCCCACTTCAAAGCGCGTCTGTGCTCATCTGCATAATTTACTTTAGTTGTTGTTACTTAGAGAAGTTCCACTCCTTGAATAGGGCTCTGCCATTGAGTGAGGTGACAACTGTAAAAAAAAAAAAAACATCTTTTTCCGGTTGTAATCTCGAACCTTTAATCAATCTCCTCCGTTAATATGTTTAAAGATAAGAAATTAAATATTTTTTCTGGGGAAATAAATCGATCAGTCAATAGACCTTCCAAACTCGCATTTTTATCTGACATGACTTATGAGCATATATATATATATATATATATATATATATGTATATATATATATATGTATCTTTCTCTCTATTTCCCTATATATACATATATATCTTTGCATTTCTTTTTTTTCTTTTTTTTTTTTCCTCCCAGGTTTTCATCTGTCAGCCGCGCAAGCGTCTTTCTCCAGACATCCCTCTGCTGCACTATTCCTCTTCTCTTTAGCTCTCTCATTTTTGGTAGCTGACATCTGGGTCCTCACCGGCTCCATCTATTCGGTCGGTGACCTCTGCTGTCCATTCCATCTTCTTTTCGGCATTCTGTCCTGCTCCATCCTCTCCACCAGATGTCCCCACCATCTCAATCTCCACACATCCATCTTCAGTGTCATCTTCTTCCTCCTATATCTTCTCTAATTACTTCATTCCTTATTCTGTCTCTCCCACTCTCTTTAATCATGGTTCTTAATACCCTCATCTCCACCGCTTGTATTCTACTCTCCCCTCTTCTCGTTGTTGTCCATGTTTCACTCCGTACAGCAGCGTCAGGTAAGTATACTGTTAAAAATCACTTTTATAACCTCTATTCCGATGTTTCTATCTTTCATCATAGGGTATACCGCTTCATAACTAATCCATACTTTTCCATTCGTCGTAATCTCTCCTCCACTTCCTCCCCTTCTGCTAAAAATCCTCAGAGATAATTGCAGGTATTTACCGCCTTCACCTGCTCCCTGCTCACCACCATCCCCTCATCCCCTCCTCCCACATTTCCTCCGGTTGTTATTTAATATCTCTGTCTTCTGTACGTTCATCCTCATCCCTGCTTCCTCCAACTCCTCCGTAAACAACTCACACCACCCTCAGATCGTCCTCTCCTCTCTCGCTCCAACATGCCAGATCGTCCGCATATGCCATTATGTCCCCTTCACAAATTCTCCCAGTCTCTCCCTCACTTTTCCTTATCCACCACGTCTAAATATAATATAAACAGCAGTGGAGATAAAACACTCCCCTGCTTCTCCTGTTTCACCTCAAACCATCTATCGTTCTCGCCTCAGTTTAAACATTTGACTGCATTTCTCATATATACTTTCTATTGCCTTCTTTAATCTACCACTCACTCCATAATTCCTCTCCATAGCTCTCCAGAGCTTTTCCTTGGCACCGAATCAAATGCCTTTTGCAGGTCGTTGAACGCTACAAAGAATCTCTTGCCATATTCCAGCATCTTCTCCGAAACCATTCTTAGTGTGAATAAGAGGTCCGTCGTTCCTCTTCCTCTTCTATACCCATACTGTTCTTCTCCGAGTCTCGGCTCTACCTTCTCTCTCAGCCTCCTCTCCAATATTCTTTCGTATATTTTCGCCAGATGGTCCATCAGTGAAATATCTCTATATATATTACAACTTCCTGCATATCTCCTTTACCTTTATATATCAGTATTATTATTGCTTTGCCCCACCTTTCCAGCACCTTTCCCTCTCTCCAACACTTATCAAACTGATGATTCTCCCTCTCAGCTCCTCTCCCTCCACCACCAACTCCACAGCCACTCCATCCTCTCCTGGAGCTTTACCCTTCTTCATCTTTTTATCGCCTCCTCATATTCTTCTACCGTTATCTCTCCACCTTCCTCCTCCTCTTCCTCCTCCCTCGTCTGATCTACAGCTTCTTCCTCTTGTTCTCTGTATTCTACATTTAGCAGATCTTCGTAGTATTCGGTCCATCTATCATTTCTTTCTTCTGGTCTCACAAGAATCTCTCCGTTTCTATCTTTTATATTTCTAGTTACGGTTTTTGGTTTTCTATACGCCTTCGCCATCTTAAATATCTTTTTCTTCCCTTCACCCACATCTCTCGTTATTTCTCGTACATATTCCTCCCTTGCTGCCACTGTTCTTCTTTTCAGCCACTTCCTCATTTTCCCTGTTTTTACTTTAATTGCTTTTTTCACTTCTTCGTTCCACCATGGTGTATGTCTCTTCCTAGTACCTCCTACCCATCTTTTACCAAGAGTTTTCTCTGCCACTTCCTTAATGACATCCTGCAAGTCTTCGTTTTCTTCTTCATTCCTTAGGGTTTCCTGCATTTCCCGTTCATAATTTCGTCTCGTTTCTTGTTCTTCTAACTTCTCCACTCTGATCACTGCCCTCTTCTGCTCATTTACTCCTCCCTCCCCTCTTATCTTCATGTCCGCCACCACCAGTCTATGATCCGCATCCAAGGACACTCCCGGGATCACCTTTACATTCTTTACCATCCTTTTATCAGAGACTATCATGTAGTCTATCACCGATTTTTGATCGAATTGTTGCGTTACCTGATTCCATCTATACCTCGTAAAGATGTGAGACTCTCTGTGCTTGAAAACGTGTTCATTATTTTTAGGTCGTTTCTCACACAAAAATCAATCAACGCCTCTCCCTCCATGTTTCTTGTACTCTCTCCATCTCTCTTCTCTTTCCTACTCTAGCGTTGAAATCTCCCATCAACAAGCACCTCTCCCCCTCCTCCTCCACCCCCCCCTCTTCCTCCATCAATTCCATAAATCTAGTTTTTTCCTCCTCTGAGTGCCCCTGTTGTGGTGCATATATCTGGTATATTCTATATTTTATCCGGCCTATCTTCAATACGCACATCATCAACCTCTCATTTATAATTTTTACTTTCTGTATACATGGTGACAGTCTTGGTTCCACTATAATTCCGACACCATGCTTTCTTATTCCTTCTCTCACCCCACTATACATCAGAACAAATCCTTCTCCCATTTCTTTACCCTCCTCACACCCCCTCACTCTCATCTCCGCCATCCCCAACATATCTATCTTCCTCTCCTTCATGATATCTATTATCTCCTCCTCTTTATCTCCATAGAGATATATATATATATATATATATATATATATATAGTATCATTCACTTCTCTAATAGTTATTATAAGATTAGTTTTCCATGGTATTTAAAAGCAACTATATAAACAGCAAGTAGAATTAATTTGCGACTACTACTACTATTACAACTACTACTACTGCTACTACTACTACTACTACTACTACCGTATAAATAATAATAATAATAATAATAATAATAATAATAATAATAATAATAATAATAATAATTAATAATAATAATAATAATCTTTGTTTAAATTATTAATTCATATAATAATAATAATAATAATATGTGTGTAATAATAATAATAATAATAAGACTTATAAAAATTTCAAAAATAAAAATGTGTATTAATAATAATAATAATAACTAATAATAATAACAATAATAATAATATTGATATTTAATAAAAATAAACAAAAGATATTTATCTTTGACAAATGATGTACTTAGGGAATAATACAGTGGAAATCGGCGCTGGGACAATAAATAAATATTATCATGAAATGGATTAGAAGTCGTTCGAATAAAGTCGAGAAAAAAATAATAATAACCTAATAATTATAAATTTTATTTTGATCTTAAATTGAGTGCGTCCTAGATAATGTTCTAAAATTGGAAAATGTTGGAATGTATTGAGAAACTTTAAGAAATAATAGTAATAATAATAATAATAATAAATCTTTTTATACAACAACAACAACAAACAACAAAATTATTTTCGTTCAAAGATGGTAAAAACAACAGGAAAACGTTATCCGATTGACTCCTGAATAAGCTCAAATTAGTCAGATTAATGAAGTCTATGTCCGTCGCCGGCTCATGTCCGGCTCCCTGGCTCTCCTCTCCTCTTTCTCTCTCTCTCTCACTCTTTCTCTATATGCTCATAATTATATATATATATATATATATATATATATATATGTAATATGTATGTATGTATGTATATATGTAACTCAAGACAGATGGAAAGAGACATGGACAGACGGACAAGGCGGATGGACAAATAAGGCACAATCATAAAGGTTTCTTATGTTTATCATAAAATAAATATCATAATTAAATATTATCTAGTGTGAGTTTACAATCTTTTAATGCTTTAAATTTCAATTTTAATAAAAAAAATAAATGAAATAATAATAATATGTAATAATAATAATATGTAATAATGTATGTAATAATAATAATAATAATAATAATAATAATAATAATAATATGTGTGTATGTGTAATAATAATAATAATGTAATAATAAATTACAGTTAAATATAATTTTAGTTGTCTGTAGCCTTTTTAATTACTCCTTGTTTAATGACATTTTTCGCATGTCAAATTCAGAGTGATCAATTATATACTGTTATCTCCAAAATTTTAAAGGTTTTTCTTTGGTAAAATAAAATGAAAAGTGTTGAAAAAAATTTCATTTGCTCACTTCCTCTTAGGATTTCATAAATTAATAATAATTTCAATAATAATAATGTAAATAATGTGTGTGAATGTGTGTGTGGTAATGTGGTAGTAATGTGGTGGGCTTTCAGTAATATTGTATGTGAGTATATATGTTTGTGTGTGTGTATGTAATGTATGTATGTGTGTGTGTGTGTGGGTGTGTAAGTGGATGAGGTGTGGATAAATTTTTCTGATTAGTTAGGTGGTGGTCTTTGTTATGTTTTCCTTCCATTTCTGTCCTTTCCTTCCACTATTTCTCTTCTTTCCGCTCCTTCCTTCCTTCCTTCCTGCAAGGCCCTCCATTCCATTAGTCCATCCTATCTAAAACTCCTCCTCTTTCTCTTTCTTTCTCCTCCTCTTTCTCATATGTATGCTCATATTATGTATATATGTATGTATGTATGTATGTAATATGTATACTCACTATATATATATATATATATATATGCTCAATGCTCATGTATGTATGTATGCTGTAATATATGTATGTGTTGTATGTAATAATATGTATGTGTAATAATAATAATATGTGTAATAATTTATGTGTAATAATAATAATATAATAATAATATGGATAAATTTCAAATAAAATAATGCAGATGTGATTTCAGGATCAAAGTATGTTGCCCGGTGTTGTATCTGGAGGTTGATGTGTCTCTTCCTCCATTTCATGTTTTGGCAGCTATGATGAACGCTCATTAATTAAAGCTAGTTTTGCCAGTCTTTCCTCTCGTGTAGAATTAAGAAAGCATGTTTTTGAGCCTTTTGTAAGTAGTGGAAATATCTTTCTGGTGCGCACGTTGGTGTGCCGGAGTTGCTGAAGCTTTTAACAATTCAAATAAGACTGTTTAGATCAAATTTATTTACAAAATTGGTAAAATATTTAATAGATATCGATGGAATAATTACACCAAGATCGGTAAGTATGAATCTGTGTTTGACGAACTTCCTCTCCAACTGGTTTGAAAATTCATCAAGAAAAGGAATCGCAATTGCTTTATTTCTATCCATTATTAGATTCCGACACGCGGCATTCTCGTTTCTTCATTAAAAGAAAGCAGAAATTGTTTGAACTTCCAAAATGGTTGACAACTTTTCATCAATCTTTTCGCGAAAATCTTTCAAAACAAGCATTACATTTTCATTACGATTAAGAGCATTTGCTGTCACTAATGATGGAGATTGTAATGTAGTGGTGCATAATGGACGAGTGAGGGAGAATAAAGTTGAAATCATTATTAAACTTATAATCTATTCTCTCGTGATTACAGATTTCATAGATTTGAGTTTTTTTTGAAGATGGTTCAATATCTTGGTCCATTCAACCTACTCTAAAGCTGTTCATTTTGGTTACCGAAATAGGGCACAGTGTTGCCTCACTATGCCAATAAAGGCTTAATTGTGTTTGGACTCCACAGAAAATATGAATTGTAATGAACAAAACATACAAGAGCCGCTTATTTTTCCGACAACTGGAACACTCTAAATCTTTACCTTTATCGTTTTGTCCGATCAGATTGTCCACTATTTATTCCAACCTTCGTGTTATTGCCTCTGATAAAGGTACTCCTTTTTTGCTTTTCAACAGCCACAAACCTAAGAAATCTTCAGGGAAATAATGTTTTCCGTTTTCCTAACACTCTAAACATCTTTTGTTATATTTTTATTATTATTATTTAAATTTAAAAAATTAAGGTCTAAAGCCAGTCAAAATAGGTATTTTATTAGTTTAAATAATTTCTGGGGGCGTTCAAAAACCCCTCAACCCACCCTCTGG
>JABUQX010017521.1:0-12500 GCA_015478945.1 Trachelipus rathkii | reverse complement strand
ATATTATACTTTTATTACAGTATATTATATATGGTCAAATATACAATTTTTAATTTCAATTTAAAATTTAATTTAAGAACCGAAACGCATAACATGAAAATGAAATAATGACAACAATAAAGAAAAGGATAATTTATTTGAATAATGCAATATATATCTGTAGAATTCTTATATAAAAAAAACTAAAAATGTATTTGTAATTAAATTGTTCTAATGAGAAAAAATCTAATAGTTAGTAATGTTCTTGATAATGAAAATAACAATAATAATAATAATAATAATAATAATAATAATAATAATAATAATAATTATAATAATAATAATAATAATAATAATAATAATAATAATAATAAATAATAAGTGAAGAATAATATCATCTTAATAATTCAAAGAAAATAATAATAATAATAATATAATTCCTGTTGATATTAGGTAGCATTTTGCATAATGTATAATTTGTAGTTGATAAATTTGTTAAATTAAATAAATTCAAATTGAATAATAATCATAATTAATTGAAGTGTTAGAGTGTTTACAATATAAAAATAAATTAATACATAGATCACATAGACTAATCATCCCAGAATAATGAATAAAATCAATTAATAATCTCTACGCTAAGATAACTAATTCCGAAATACATTAATCCACACATAATAAATTCACTCATGAGTTAAGTGAATGATGGAGAATGGAAGAGATTGAGGATGCCCTACCTATTATGCGGATGATATGGTTTTGTGTGGCGAATCTGAGAAGAGTTTGGAGAGGATTGGAAGAGGAATTTGGCAGGGTGTGTAAAGGAGATGTTTGAAGAATAATAATAGAATAATAATAAAATAATAATAATAATAATAATATAACACTCGTTTGCAACTAATAACAATCATAACAATAATAATGAAGATTTAAAATAATCGCTTGAGAAATACCATCGATCAATAATAATAGTAAATTAATAATAATTTAATTTAATAAATATATAATTAATAATATTATATCATATGTTGAATAATAATGTGAGGACAGTATATCATCTATATCACTCTATATAGTTAGTTAATATATATATATTATAATATATATTATTATATATAATATATATATATATATATATATATAATATATATATATTTTGTGAAGTTATATCATAATAGATATATATAGATTATAGGTAGTTATTAGTACAGGCTATATGGTAAACAAGTTATATTATACTAGGGTTTAAATATTTTAATTATTAATATACCTAATATGTTGGATGAAAATATGAGGTGATAATTAATAATATAATACGTAGTTATATGATGCAGTATGTTGTAAGTAGATAAAGTTTGATGTTATTATATAAATTGGCTATTATAAGTAAGTATTAATATATAAGGTAGGTACTGGTGTTAAGTTATTAATAATCTTAGTTTGTATATTTAGGATTGATAGTATAATATAGCACTATAGTCTTGTAGTGCGCTTAGTTGAATCTTTTAACATTAGAGGGATTATTGTTTTAAATATTATATATAAATATATAATTAAATAATTAGATATATATTATAATATATATATATATATATATATTAGTTGGAATGGTTGAGGGAGAGATAGAGCGCCACCAATGAAACGATGAGTATATCACCAACTACAATACACGAACCACATGCCAATAGGACAATTTTGCTAAGCAGTGTATAGGTACAATCTTCACCACACCACCGTTCTAGAATGTTTAAGTCCATAGTTGCAAATTTATGTCCCATTCTGCTCAATATCGCCATTACTGTGTTCACTCAATAGGAAATGTGTTATTCTCACCTGAGTCACACACCATAAAAGACTAAAACTCAGTGAAACGCAGTGAGAGCGCGTCCAAGGCAGGGCGACCTAGGCCCCGCGGCCTTATAAAGGCCCTCGCCGCGCATTGCAGAGGCTAAGAGAATTTAAACGCCCCAGATGGCATTGAGCCTGCCTCAATATATCTATCTACTCTATATATATATATAGTTATACTTATATAATATATATAAGTTATATATATATAATATATATATAGAAAATAATAATATATATATATAAGTAAATACTAGGTTACTTCGTTTATCTATTACCCAACATCGAAAGTCTAATCAAGTATATATATATATATATTAATGCTGCAGATTTTAATACTTTATAAATTTGTGCATGTTTTCTACAGAAAACACCGCCCAGACCCCCGCCAAAGCTTAGGGCTCCATTGCCCGCCCAGAGCCCCGCAAAAGTCTAGAGCCGCCACTGACTAAACAGACAATACTATCTTATAAAAAGACACATAAATAACAATGACAAACCCATCAGTAATATTAATTTAATCTTTGGGGCAACCCTTTAATTATCCTAGGGAGAAGCCAAAGAGAGGTGCGGCTTCAAAAAACGAATAACCCACTCCGCATAATTACGCATTTTTCTTCCTCGCAATCCTAACTTGAGAGTTAAGCGGGTTTCGGTGCGGGGTTGTGACAATCGTCAAGAATTGCCCGCCCCTTTTGTTGCCACGGGCTTCTTTCTTCACAAAATTTCACCTACGTTCGCGGTTTCTAATCCAATTTCCGCTCTGTTGAATTTCACCTCTCCCCCTCTAAACCTTGTCTCTTATTCTTAAGTGAAACTCAGATGTTTGATCGTTGTGACAACAAACCCTACTCTGCTCCGTTTTACTGTCTATATCCTATTTTCATTACCAGAAAACTCTGTTGTTGTGCCTATAACTGCACATGAGTTGCTTGCTCGTTGTCGTGTCTTTGATTGGAATCTCCAATTTTTCTACATTATGACTCAAACTATCCTTTTGTTTATTTACTACTTATTTCATCTTGTTCTGTATGTGCTCTCTCTCTCTCTCTCTCTCTCTCTCTCTCTCTCTCTCTCTCTCTCTCTCTCTCTCTCTCTCTCTCTCTCTCTCTCTCTCTCTCTCTCATCTTTCTACTACACCTGAGCGTATTTAACACTGAAGAGAGGCCGTACCGGTCTCTGATGTAGCTCCTTCCATGCTTCTCAATACCATACCTTTTTGATTACCTAGTGCTTCCGAACTAGTACCAACGCAGACCTGTGAGCGCTTTCATAAGCTGAGTTACCATCTCTGCCTTAGTCTATCTTCGATTACTATACCTTACTTATCAACGGAAACATGCTTAAATCACCCTAGTAGTGCCAAAAGAAGGAGATCCCATCATAAACCCTCCACTGTTCACATAAATTATCACTATTAATTTCTGCTTCTTTTGACAAAGTTTTCAAAATCTATATATCCTTAATTATACAGTATAGAGGATTGAAATTACATCTACAATCTTCTAATCTTATATTAATCTTGATCGGCATAGCATAGGACTTTCTTAAGATAGCGCTCTGCTATATATCCTCTTCTTTTCATCTTACTCTAATCTGAATTTTTTTGGCTCATTCTTCCCTATCGACATTTCTGGAATCTTTCGTAGTTATACGCGTTATAAACATAAACGATAAAAATTCATACATATAGAGTCTATGTGAACATAAAAACTCTACTGATTTCAAAACTCATCAAAAGATAAAGTGAACTCTCTTTGATTTTCCTTCCGGTCGTTCTACAGGAGCTATTGTAGACGACCACCGTTCTAATCTCAGTTTAAATATACTATAATATATTGGTGTATTACCTCAGTGGAGCTATGTTTTATCTCCAACCTCTCTATTATATCTTACATATTTATACTATTAATGACCCTCTCTCAATTGCTCTCCATTCATCTTATTCTAAACTATACTCTGACTGGAATTCCACCCTTCTAATTCATATATTGATATAGACGTCTCCATCCCTAACAATACAATATTATCACTCATAGCTATATAAGGGCAACCTTGGAGCCGCTAACCCTGATCTTTCTCGAATTTCTAATTGGTGATATTATGAGTTAATTAGAGAACAAGGTTTATTTATCTCAATGCCTCTCTCAATAAATAATTCTCAGTTTCACTCCTTCTTATATATAAATTTACCTATACCTATCTTTAATCTGTTTGATACATAATCAATCCATCAAAACTATATAATTCTTCTAAAAAAACACAAACTTCGACTCATTCGTTGATACTCACTTAATTATTTTATTTTGTATGATTCTTTTTTCTCGTGAATCATAGTTTTGAATAGCGTATTCTGTGCAGTCACTCTTATTAATGTCTAGCTAAGTGCTAGTGCATTTTGCGGTGTTTTCTATAGATGCAGTACTCATCTAGATAATTTTATTCTATCATCACTCTACACAAGTGTTGTTCTTTGCTCTTTCCTCTATAGGGCTGAATCTGATTTCTTGATACCTTCTCCCCTTATTTTATCGAACAATTACCTTTGCCATTACAATTTATTTCATTTATTAATTTTATTTTATGTAAATAGGAAAATTGTCAATTTCTATTAATTAAAAATGTACAAGATATATCATTTTCCCCGTCTATATATAAAAGTAGGTCCATATGCGTGGTTCCACCCACACAACTCTTTTGTAAATGTTGAAGTGATCATATGGAGCCTTATCGTTCTCTATAAACTTACTCTCTCACCACACTCTTCTCAAGTGCGTACTCTCCACTACTCGATCTTTTCTTATCCCACTTTCTAACATTGATTACGATCACATTTACTCATGTAATCTCTTCTCTCATCGCTGTCTACAACGTGACATCAGATCTTTCTGACATCTCTCTCTACGTCACTTCACCTTCTCCATTTGCGAGAAGAGTTTCGTTGCTCGACCACGTTTCCTTTATACATGTTCTCATTCCTTTTTCTTACTCTTCCATACTCTCTTTTTTTCTACTCTCCAGTCATGCTCTATACATCCAGTCATCTCTCATGCTCATCTCTCCTTCTTCTAAGAATACTCTATGAATAGGTTTAATGAGTGCGTGGTGGGTTCTATTGGCATGCTAGCACTGATGAACTTTGATATAGACACTATTTTTTCAAGGCCCCACCTACCAAGAATATATAATTCTAATGTTTAAACACTATATACGATATGAGGCTCGTTTTAAGTGTTATGCTTAGACTCGTCACGCTACCTCGATCACCATTTTTGGAGAAAATACGTAATGGCTACACATTAAAAACAGAACATAATAAAATAAGTATTATAATAATATATATATATATATTATAATATATATATATATATTATATAATATTTAGTGTTATGTTAATTTTCAATTAATGAGTCTATAGTTAGAATATTAATTACGTCTTGGAAACTATTATTGTTTTTAACGTGTGAGAGAAAAATCAAATTAATTATGATTATATAAAAAAAAATTTAGAAAAATTAAAAAAACAAATAATACCTAGTTTAAAAATATTAGAGATTTAGAATATATTAATGTAAATTAGTATTGTAAAATTCTCCTTAGTTTTGTGTTGGACTTATGAAGATTACTAAATTTTTTACTCTACAGTATTGTACGATTTACCTATCGGTTTTATCAATATATCTTATAAAATTAGAAGAACGGAAAAGATGCTGTAGGTGCACTCTAGTGTGTAATTTTCAACAAGCCATACCTATCTAAACGACACTAAACAGACTAAAAAAATATATATATATGAGTAATGAAGAGTTGTGAGTTATGTCTCATGGCAATATATATGTGATAGTTTCTCGATAATGACAAAATAAAAAGAGTTATTAAAAAAAGTGTATTAAAAAAGGAGTGTGAGATGGTGAAATGAGTATAATTGTAGATATAATACCACTCAATAATATATATGATATTAGTGTATTAAAAAGTGATGAAACTGCTCATAGACACATCTCATATAAAATAATTTCTATTATATATTAAGATATCGATAGTATAAGTGATACAAGGGAAATATATTCAGACAGAAGTATTATAGTTTAAGCAGAATAAAACTATATAAGATCACGGTAGTAAAGATGCGTAATGGGTTATTTAAGTATAGGGACAATAGAGATTATCATGATAAATGTAGGTATAAATAGCTGATATATAACAGGAAATAACTTATATAATATACATAGAAAGATGTATGAGGTTTATACAAGAGTAGTGAGACTTATAGATACATACACTGAAGAGGAAGGTTATGTATAAGTAATATGTACTATATATATTAAGGAACTTAAAAGATATAGAAATAGGGATTATACAGGAGACTAGAGATACCGAAAAGGGAAGGTTATACAGAAAACTATAAATACAGAGAGATGGAGGGTTTACAGAGGATTCAGAGAACTTATAGTGGTTACCGCAAAGAGGGAAGGTTTTTCAGAGAACTATAGATACTGAAAGAGGGAGATTATACAGAAAGCTATAGCTACAGAAAGAGGGAAGATTATGCAGAGAACTAATAAAAAATAAATAATAAAAGGTTATACTAGAGAACTATAGAACATGACAGACACCTTTAGAATATTCTGCAGAGATTCACACACTTGTAATAATTCCGTACTGTTTATTTCAATAAGGAATTACCACGGTAACTCGAAAAGTATGTATATTGCGTCTAATTTTATATATCTATTGCTATATATCTTATCAATCTCGTATGATGTAGGTTACTACACAGAGAATTGGTTAATAATATTACTTGATTAGTATAATAAAATTATGGAAGAGGTTATGCTAATTGTAAATGTATATTATTAGTAGGTACCTCACGTAAGAAGGTACATTAGAAAGTGCTGTAGTGAGCAAGAAGTGGCAGAAAACAATATTTAATAATATATAGACATTGCTGCAAGGTTGAGTCATTTTGTCCCTTTTACTTTCGTGTCTTGGTATGAGAGTTGACGAGAAAATCATAGTGATTGAGGCGAAAGAGAATGACTCTCTCTCTCTCTCTCATTGTGAAATATATCAAAGAACGTAGATCTATTATTAGAAATCTCTCTCTCTCAGCACGGTTCTCTCTCTCTCTCTCACTATAGATACCGAAAGAAGAAGGTTATACAGAGAACTATACATACCGAAAGATTGGAGTTGTACAGAGAACTATTGCTACCTAAAGAGGGAAATGATAGTTAATTTCCTCACTCTAGATATACTATAGCTATGGTATATTACTTAGCTATACTGGATATTATGGAATAGGTATAAAATAAAGATTTAAAAGTTTGCAATATAACTAAAATACACAAATGTCACTAGAGAAGATAATATATTAAAAGTTAAATAATCCACCTAATTACTTCGGCACTGAGTGGAAGGAGAGGTCAAAGTTGATAGCTAGGAAGCTAGAAAGAACAACTTTGAGAGCCGCAAGAGTAAAACTATCAGGCCCGGACGCCTTCTGTTTTTAAGCTTTGGTAGGAGATGATATAGATAAGTAAGATATGAGTATAAGAGATGAATGAGAGTGAGAGAGAGAGAGTAGAGAGAGTAGATAGATATATAGGAGATATAGATAAGAATGAGCAAGATAGAAGAAGGAGTATATTAATATTATATATATAGAGAGATGAAGGAGAGATGAATAGAGAGAGAGCAGAGAGCAAGAAATGTATATCATTAGCATACATATTACAATATTATATATAGGGCATAAATGAGTTCGATATAAGGACTGAGAGATAGGTAACAAACAAGAAATGTTTATTATAAACGGGAATTAGTAGGCCACTAATAAGTATTATTTGAATGTAAAGAAGCTCAAATATTATCAAATAGGTAAGACAATAGATAGGTGCTCTCTGTAGAAACAAGATGAGATAGTATAGGTTAATTAAATAAGTAAGATTGAGTGAAGAGGATATAACACCACAAGTAATCATGAAGGCATAATGATAGCGAAAGAAAAAATTCATTCTGCATTTATGTAAACGATAGTAAATATGAAATCACAATAACATATGTTATGTATAGTTATAGTCAAATTTAAGGGAGAATAGATTTCTCTGAAATTTTGATAGTGACACGATGAAATAATTCCTTTGACAGGTACCCCATATAGGCAATTATTAGTACCAGGTACTCATTAATAACAGTATGAGTTTATATTGTTTATGCTTGATAAGGGAATAAGTAAAGATATGAAATTATAATAGATTGTATGCTCAAGTAGAATAAAGTATTCATATATAATATATACTATATACATTATTATGCTTTTTGTGCATTCTTAGAAGTCCTTCTAAGTCTCAAGGCTAGATTAATCTAACTCTAGGGTGAGGAAATATCCATAAAAATAAAAAAAATACACGTGAGTAAAGGCCTGAATATCTAATATAGTAATCATCGATGCTACTCGCATAAATTGCATACATCAATCATCATATCATATCATCATCATACTCATCATCATTCATCTATACTAATTACTAATCTATAAATCTAATCACTAATCATCATCAATCATTCTATATCATTTCAATCATCTTACATTCAATACATTCTTAATTTAACCCCTACCTTCTCTACTTACTACAAGATGTGAAGTATATAAGGTAATGTGCGTAGCATTAGCAATACTGGTAAAGCAGAAATAGTTAGTTAGTGAGGAATATTAGACGTAATAGTTAGTGAAAAGAAAGTCCAGCTACTTATCACGTACCCTTATATTTTAGATATATATTAACTTAATATGTACACTTACTGACTACCTCAAGTATCAGTAAAATATTTTCTTTTCTTCCTAGAGCCCGCACGGGACCGCGTACAGACCTCACTATATGTATTGTATTATAGTTCAGTCATTCTGTTCACACATATGTTCACGTTTGATACCGTATGCCAGTTGGGCACAACCATACCCCACTCAATCTCACACTTACACACACGAACCCGCCCTCCACAAATAAATTGCCTCAATCTTGCGCCTATTTATGCTACTACCTTTGTCTTCGCCAGATTCTGCCACAACATATCTATATCAATTATCCATCTTCTATATAGAGAGTCATTCTCACTCTTAGCTGACTCCTCATCTTCTAGCTCTTTTAGGACTCTTTCTCATTGGTTGCTGCGTCAGCGTGCATTCCTCCAGACGTTTTTTCATCTACTACAGTCGTGAACCAGCCTTAAAACCATATATAAGGATTGTCTCTATTCGTCTCACATACTTATTCTCCATTTATACCATTGCACAAACTAGATGCACACCACCATCTCAACAATACTTTCCACACTTTTTATATAATTTCTCTGTTTACTCTCCACTCTCTTGTGATGCTTGCTACTCACTCCGATGAGCTTATCTCCTCGTCTTGATCATGTGATCATTAATCGCAATCTAGGTCTTCTATCAATATCCGTTCGCTATACGTACCTGGCGAGTATTTTGCCTTTCCATGCCCGTTGCACCACCCCGAGGTTCTCTTAAGATCAATGATGTCTATTGTCAATAAATTGTACTCTTCTTCCTCCATACCATAGAGTACGAACTCATCAAGTACCTTTAGGATGCATTTATACAAATAGTCCTTTTTAAGCAAATTGGGAGATTATATAAAAAATAATACTAATTATTATCTATAATAATTAACTCATACCAATATGTATTTATCATATATATTCATTATAACCATAATAGGCTAAACAATATCAACACTCCCTTATACATGTACTCACAAACTACCTATAGGCGCAATCTAAGACTTTTAATGTCCGTCATACACATCCAACAAGGATAATTTAATTTGCACCTATAGGCACCTTCCTACTATTATTCACAATACTATTTCTAACTACTCACTCTTACTAATTATCTCAAGTTAATACATATTTCGATCCAAACACATATTCTAAATATTTAAAATCATGAACTATATATATATATAGTTGTTACCGAGCTGTATATCTACTAATATCTAATCATAATATTTCACCAACCAGCGTAATATCTTCTGTTCAGCTTCATAATAACCTAATAACCTTATACTCTTATGTCTACATTTATTTTTCAAAACTCAGTATTCATTTAACAAAACCCTTGACCAACCTCATCTACTACGAACTTACCTCTATCATAACATTCTCTTCTAGATCACTATCACATCTCAAAACTCAAATCTATCCGCATATTATATATATAATAGGTATATATATATATGGCACCCTCCATCATCGTTTTCCATATTTACTCTATTTACAATCATCTATACACCGTTCCCCGTAATTCATTACCACCTATACTTCTAATAAATTCTTATTCTAATAAACCTTCATCATACTTAATACATATATAAATAAGTTGAATATTAATCCAATGAGAGTCATAACACTTCCTATGCCTTCTCATAATCGTCTCTGGTTATATTTATACATATTGTATCTCTAATCTCATTTATATACATAATTTATTCTTATCAACACGTAGCTTATTAACGCTTTAGCGAATTTCCGATACGACTATTATTGATTCTACTAATGCATCCAGCGGTGACGTCATTGCAATTCAGGCATTGCCTAACCTCACATATATTATACTACATTAAACAACACTGTCTAATTGAGAGTATACTTCCTATTAATTTATCATATATAATAATATATATATTATATATATATATAATATATTATATATATTATATAATTAATATTAATATACTATATATATATATATTGATGTATATATATAATTAATTATTATATATATATAATTTAATTATATTAATATAATTATATAATATATATATTATTTAGATATACTTATATATATATATATTATTAAATTATTATAATATATATATTATATATATATATTAATTAATTAATATTTATGTTAATTAATAATTAATATATTAGAGTCCATATATATATATATATACTATAATTAATAATATATATATATATTATTAATTATATATATAATTATATAATATATTATATAATATATATATTATATATACTAATAAATATATAATATATTTAATATATATATATTATATAATATATACATTATATAATATATATAATATAAGTATATATATATATAATATATATATATAGAGGATAATAATATATATATTATATATATGATAAAGTTGGGTTTCTATGTTTTTATATATATATATATATTATATATATATATATATAAATATTATATAATATATATACTTATATATATAATTATTAATTATATATATTATATATATTATATATTATATGGGTTATGTTTATAAATATCTTGTATTTTTTATAAATAAATATATGATAATAAATTAGAGACTTAAAATAATAAAAATTTTTATATAAAATTTTTTGTAATGGCTAAAATATTATATATATATATATATATTATTGTCTATTTATATATTTGTATATATATAATTAATATATTAATATATTGAAGAAGCAATTTATTTATATCTAGATGTAAGGTGACAAAATAGCGACAGTATATTTGATTTTAAACAATTAGTTAATAAATATATATATATATAGATATATATATATTAATATTAATATATATATATTATATATTAATATATATAATATATTTAATATTAATATATAATATATATATATATATATATATAAATATATATTAATATATATATATATATATAATATATTATATATATTATATATATATATATATATATAATTTATATATATATTATAATATATAAATATATATATAATTATATATATATATAACGCGGAAGATTATAGTAAACTAATATTAATAATATACTTGTTATTTATAATCTATATATATATATATAATATATATATAATTATATTATATAATTATGAATATTAAACTCAAATTTGCCCATATTCTCCTCTATATTGCAACAAATAGATTTATACTATAATAATTATTTCTCTATTTTAGAAAGCAAGGTAGTTATTAATATAAATATAAAATTTTAAGGGGGGGGGGGGGGGGTATATTTTTTATATTATAACATATATATAGATATATACAAATATATATATATATACGTCAGGGGGGGAAAATATATATAATATATATATATATTATATATATTATATATATATATTATATATATATATATTATATATTATTATTATATTATAGAGGTAACAGTCAAAGAAGGAAGAGAAAATACAAGTAAAAGAAATCTACTTAGATATAAGCTCACCAGGGTAAATTTATTCGGATGAGCTTTGTTTTCATAATGTAAAATCTGTCCCACAATTTGAGGTCCCTGAATGCTTGCTTAAATAAGCAAGTTAAAGTTGGGCCAACAGATACCGTCGCTGTCAGCTTTTCAGATATTAATGCTGGATACAAGTCTATGTCGTAAACAGATCTGCAAAGCACTTCACATATAAATCCAAATAATTATATATATTTTATATATAAAAATAGATAGTATTTTAAATTTTTATATAAAAATATATATATATTTCTTTATATGGTGGATTTATATATATATATATATAATATATATATATATATATATATATATATATATATATATATATATATATATGTATGGTATACTTTTATTTTTCTATCATTCATTTAATATAATATATATATATAATAT